>JAKUCV010000167.1:0-24902 GCA_028386065.3 Turnera subulata | reverse complement strand
TAAGTATTACGGTTGCTTGCATATCACTGTTTATCCTTGGTCGGTGAGCACTTCGGACTCACCCCTCGCCTGCGGGGTATCATCCCGTAGGATAAGTTGTTTCCGTAGTTCAGGTACGACGTTCGATGGCTGCTGCTTTCTTCTCCACCTGACTCCGGATCCATACCACCGATGCATGTGCATAAGTCTTCCGCTGCTATTCTATTGCTTATAGCTGTATTGCTGATTTCCTGTGATATGTATATTACTGATACTATCTGCTGCTGCGGAGAGCACTGTGTTTGGATTGAATAATGGTCCCCAAGTGTGGGTGACAGTTGTATTTGATGATTTGCTGTTGTATAATATTTGCACGTTGTACTGTCTGTTCTATCAATATGAATAGTTTCGGCACGTGTTTACTGTGTTACGGTAAATACGGGTCGGGGCGCTTCACCGCAAAATCCGCAGAAAAAAATCCCGGTCGTAGGACTATGCTCAGTTTCAGAATTCAAAGCTCGATTTACCACAGTTTAATTACCCAAGAGTAAAAATCAACGGTAAATTACTGTAGATTAACTTAAACAGTCCCGGTAAAAATGAAATTTTTACCTGGGCTGTTACAGTTGGAGTGTGAAACAATGAGACTCGGCTTCATTACGTTTTACCCCCCTGAACTTTCGTTGAAAAATGGGTCACCCCCTGTACTAAAAAAACCGGTATTTAGCCCCCTAAACTTTCTAATTCCGCATTTTACCTCATTCCGTTAGGGTTTTTGCTTTTGTGTTAGTTGACCTAACGGAATACACGGATGATCGACACGTGGCAAGATCATTACTGTTGATTCTTTTTACATTTTCATTTTTAGAAAAAATTATAAAAATAAAAAAACACGAATCATCTACTCAATAAAATCATTTTTTACACTATGACAAAATTATTGTTTTAAGGAAAAAAATACAAAAAAGAATTCTACTCAACAAAAAAATATTTTTACTTTACAAAAAAATGTGACAAAAATTATACTCAACAATTTGTTTTACATAAAAAGGAAAAAAGAATTTTATATAAAAATTTTTTTTTACAGAAAAGTCAAAAAAGAATTTTTTTTTATAAAAAAGGTAAAAAGAATTTTACTCAACAAAAAATTAATTTTTTTTACAAATAAAAGGCAAAAAAGAGTTCTACTCAACAAAAAAAATTGCAGAAAAAGACAAAAAATAATTTTACTTAACAAAGTTATTTTTTTTACAAAAAAGGCAAAAGACAATTCTATCAACAAAAAATTTAGTTTTTTTACAAAAAATGGAAAAAGAAAATCTACAACAAAAAATTATTTTTCTTCCACGAAAAGGCGAAAAGATATTCTACATAACAAAAAATTGTTTTTCTTTTACAAAAAAAGGTTAAAAAAATTTACTCAACAATTTTTTTTACAGAAAAAGACAAAAAAGAATTTTACTCAACTAAAAAATATTTTTTTAACAAAAAAAGCAAAACGAAATTCTACTCAACAAAAATTTATTTTTGTTTTACAAAAAAGGCAAAAAGGAATTATACTCAACAAAAAATAATTTTTTTTACAAAATAGGCAAAAAAGGTATTCTACTCGACAAAAAAATTATTTTTCTTTTAGAAAAAATTAAAAAGAATTTTACTCAACAAGAAATTACTTTTTCAACAAAAAGAGTAAAAAGGAAGTCTACTCAACAAAAAATTGTTTTTCTTTTACAAAAAAGGCAAAAAGGAAATCTACCCAACAAAAATTTATTTCTCTTTTACAAAAAAAGTCAAAAGGTATTTTACTTCAGAAGAAAAAATTCTTTTACAAAGAAAGGCAAAAAAAATATTATTCAACATTTTTTTTTTACAAAAAGGGCAAAAGAGAATTCTACTCAATTGGGTTCTCGAAAAAAACAACATGTGGGATAACCAACATGTGGTAAGATCGGGATCAATAGTAATAGCATAATTTTTTAAAACTTTCTGGAAAAGATGTCTTGGGTAAAATTGTTTTTTCAAAAAAAAAAACATGAAACCAAAAAGATTGAAGCCCTCTGCCTCGGCGGAAATTAACTAAACAGGAAAAAAATCGAGTTTTTCAGTTCTTCATCACCACTATCGTTTAGATCTCACCACCCACATAAATTAGAAACAAATCCCAATTCTTACTCTTCCTCCACAAATCAACCAAAAAACATCACTACCCTTTCCCACCGCAGATCAAAAAACAACAATATTAGAGTATAAGTTTGTCAACATGAATCGTCAAATCCTTTGAAGCAGACAACGGAGCGATTTGACGATTCATGGTGGTGTGTTTTTTACAGAGCAAGACTTGTTTGTGATAAAAAAAACTCATGAATTGTTGATAGCTGAAGGTGGTTGGTGTTGCTGGTTGTGGGGTTCCATGGGTTTGGTTGTTAGTGTTGTTGTAGTGGTCGAGATTTTAGTGGATTGATGGTTTTGTGTCTTGATTGGGTTGTATCGGTGATTGATGGGTCTGTGAGTCGTGGTTGTCATCCATGATTCTGGATGGTNAAAAGAAAAAAAATGAAAATAACAAGGAGAAGAGAAAAAAGAAGTAAAAAAGAAAATTAAATCTCGTGGGAGAAAGGAAAAAAAAAAGAAGAAAAAATTGAAAGAATTAGAGGTACAAATCAACGGTCCTGAACAATCCACGTGTCCAAAATCCGCAAAAACCGTTAACTTTTGTTAACGGAGTTGGAAACGGTTCAACCATAAGGGGGTAAATGCGGAATTAGAAAGTTTAGGGGGTTAAATACCGATTTTTTTAGTACAGGGGGTGACTCATTTTTCAACGAAAGTTCAGGGGTTAAAACGTAATGAAGCCATGAGACTCTACAAGGTTACGAGTATCATCATCAATTGTGATTATCTACACTTCTGCTCACATTATTCAACGATTAGATTTTTTTTTTTTTTCCTTGAGCTCAAGGAGTGCGATCGAGCTAGGCATGGCCCTAGCCCCTAGGCACAAAAGCAGTAGCCATTCATTGATGTGCAAGTGGAGGAGAAGCCCCACCGGCCGGGCAATTAGTAGACGGCACTTGTTGGGTAGGCAACTATTCCAGTTAAATGTTAATTTTGTTGGCCATTAAAAGGCAGCGTCATTGTGCATGTCCCCCAAGCTGCTTGGATATATATGTATAGGCTCCACAATATCCAGCCAATGATAGTATATGGTGGAGAGGCTTCCACGCCTCACAAACAACTATATTTTCCTGGACACGAGTGTAATTAGTGCTGGAAAAACGGATGCTAATTAAATGAATTTAAATTCAACTTGTCACTTGTTAATGTTAACTCAAACAGACAGGAACGAAAATATTAATGCATCAAATCAAATAAAAAACAGAAACGAACTTGTGTTGCCGACACTTGAGATATTCTGGGACCAAAAGAGTGCAGCTTTTTCAAGATAATAAGAAAAAAAGAGAGGAAGAAAATTAATGAAGCAGGTGACGCGTGGACAACACCGAGAGGAGAAGGGCAATAATTAGCCCCAGCAACTCATTGAAATCCACATCTTTTGCTGATATTTATGGATGCCTTGTTTGTCCTGTACACAAGCCTTGCACTACATATTGATCAACACCGCTGCATTTAGTTTTGATAAACTGTGCCCTCCTAAGAAGAGAAAGAAGATACATCATATCTACCTTACCCAACCAGAGATTTAGTTGTTTACTTAATATGGCATCAGGAGAAGACAAACCCACCTCGCAGCATCAGCCGGTCTCTACCACGGAGCTGTTCTCGAGCGCCAAGGTGGTGGCTGAGGCGGCCCAGTCCACCTTCAACAAAGAGGGAGATAAAGTGGACAAGGCCAAGGTTGCTGGGGCTGCAGAGGATCTTCTTGGGGCTGCCTCTCAGTATGGGAAGCTGGAAGAGAAAGGGCTTGGCCAGTATGTAGAAAAGGCGGAGACCTATCTCCACCAGTACCACCCTACTGATTCCGCTGCTACTGCAAAACCCACAGCTCCAGACGCCAAGCCTGATGAGCAAAAAGAGGCCACCCCTCCGGCCACTTCTCAGCCTGAAGAAGGTGGTGGGTTTGGTGCGGCCTTCAAGATGGCACAGGGTTTCTTGAAGTAGACTTGATCCTCCTGATATGCAATATATATCCGTATCTAATATTGTGTTGTGCTATTGTATGTAGTATCATATCGTGCTGGTTACCTAGCTATTGGGATTTCTGTCAATATTCATTATTACGTGTTCTTTTCAGTTCAGTTTCCTCTGTTCTGTCGATGTGTGTTTCTGTTGTATGTCTCCTCTGTATCCTAGTTCTTCTGTGATGCATTTGATGTTTGTATTGGCAGTATCGCTTTCCATTCTTTATATGCAATTGGCTTACATATGCAACAGAACACTGTGATATGTGATCAACTGGAGTATATCAATCCTTTTATTTCTTAATTCTGTTGAAGAAATGGCCCACGTATATATAAGCGCAGTTAGCAACTCTGTTTTAATTCTTGTGAAGAATACTTACGGACAATTAGCAACCTTTTTTTTTTTTACTTCGTTTAAAGAATACGTATATATGCGCACAATTAGCAAAGTTTTCAACTTGGTTTTAACAAAAAACACTTGAGAATTGAGTTATAGCGGATTGCACTGTGAAAAAGGTCTGGACCATATAGTAGGACTTGTACATGTAGCAAACTCAGAAATTTTATCAACTCAAAATAAAATTGAGGAGACAAATTAATCCAAAATGTACAATACAACAGCAAAATTGGAGTTTTTGCCTTTATTTTTGTTTCTTTTCATTTTAAGAGAGAAGTGCCCTGAATATGTGACTTTGACATTTTGGATGATATCATAATACTGGATATTATTTAAGATAAAAGTTAAAACTATATGTAACTTCGACATTTTGGATGTGAAAGGAGTGAATGCCAGGATGCCCAAATGAGCTGTCTTGATGTATATTTGTATTGCATAACCACCAATATATATGAGTCTTAAGTATACAAGTATTCTGTTTACAGTTATCCTAACGAAAGTATAACATCTATCCTTATCATCTATTACTCCCCCGCAATTGGAGGGTGGTTAAACAAACCAAACTCAAATTGTTTCTGAGTATAAAAAATTGAGATGTACCAAGGGACTTAGTGAAAATGTCTGCCAATTGCTGAGATGAACCAACATGTAGAACTTGTATTTGGCCTTGTTGGACACGTTCCCGAATAAAATGGAGATCGATCTCCAAATGTTTTGTCCGTTGATGCTGAACAGGATTATTAGCTATGAAAGTTGCAGAGAGAATATCACAGTGTACCGGTATAGGCTGTGTTGGGAGACATCGAGGCTCGTGAAGTAGATTACGCAGCCAAACAACATCAGCTACAACACTAGCAAGGGCACGATACTCTAATTCTGCACTGCTTCGAGAAACTGTGGCCTGTTTCTTGGCAGACCAAGAAATTAAATTGCTCCCCAAAAACACACAGTAACCAGTGGTAGACCTCCTAGTATCCACACAGCCCGCCCAATCTGCATCACTGTATGCAGTCATGGTCTGTGTTGATGCGGGGCGTAAAAGAAAACCGTAGGAGCTGGTCCCGACCAAATAACGCAGAATTCGTTTTACAGCCTTCCAATGGTCCGTTGTTGGAGCATGCATGAATTGACATACGGAATTAACTGCAAAACAAATGTCTGGGCGTGTAAAAGTTAAATATTGAAGAGCACCAACCACAGTTCGATATCGTCGTTGTTCTTCAGCGTCTAAAAGCACCCCCTGGTGAAGAGAAAGCGTTTGCCGAGGCTGCATGGGCGTGGGAGTAGGCTTTAAATTCGAAAGATTAGCTCGACTGAGGATGGTGTCAACATACTTTCTCTGATGAAGAAGCAAACCGTCTCGAACATGAGCAACTTGGATCCCAAGAAAATAATGCAAGGGCCCGAGGTCAGTCATAGCAAATTCCTTCTTGAGTAGTGTTAGCAATTGACAGAGAAGAGGTGAGGAAGATGCCGTCAAAATGATGTCATCCACATATAAAAGAAGAAAAGTAGTCCCGTGAGCAGTATGAGACGTGAACAGAGATGCATCAGACCGACTTACAGTAAACTTGTTGGCCAGCAAAAAAGATGCAAAACGATGGTACCAAGCTCTCGGTGCCTGCTTCAATCCATAAAGAGCACGTTGGAGCTTGCAAACATATCCTGGATAATTAGGATTTTCAAAACCTGGTGGCTGCCGTATATACACTTCCTCCTTCAAAAAACCATTTAAGAAGGCGTTCTTGACATCCAGTTGACGCACTCCCCATCCATGCGACACAGCAAGAGAAAGAACAGTTCTGATTGTAGCTGGCTTCACCACCGGGCTATAGGTCTTGCCATAGTCTTCTCCTGCACGCTGTGTATACCCCTGTGCCACAAGGCGAGCCTTGTACCTGGAAAGACTACCGTCGGAGCTAAATTTCCGACGATAGACCCATCTGGAACCAACAATGTTAACATGAGAGGAAGGTGGTGGGACTAAGGTCCATGTGTTATTTTGTATCAAGGCCTGGTATTCATCCTTCATAGCATCAATCCAATGTTCATCCTTCGAAGCTTGTTTGAATGTTTTTGGATCCGGGTCAGTGTTTGTGGAAAGAAAGGCATACTTCGGGTTTGGTTTTCTAATACCATCACGAAGTCGTGTGGTCATCTGATGTTTGGGTGGAGATGGGGGTGGGCTTGGTGTACATTCGACTGAAACGGATGGTTGAGGAGAAGAAGAGTTAGCGGATGGGTGAGGCTGGTGGGGAATCTCGGATGAGAGTTGAGGATTAGAACCCTCGGCTGATGGATAAGATGTATCCGTGGGAGGTAGAGATATCGGTGTGGGTAGATTGGGTCTGTAAAGTGGATGAGTGGGTGTAGGAGTCGTAGATGGAGGAGTTCTTGGGGGGGCTGAACTTGGAAGTTGTTGGCGTGGTGATGGAACCAGTGTGCTTGGGAGTTGGAGAATAACAGTCAGATCAAACGACTGAGTAGGAGGTGTTGGCTTAGGGTTTGTAGGCGAAGGGGAAGAGGGATAAGTGTTTTCATCAAGCACAATATTTTGCGAGATTATCACTTTGCGAGAGAGAGGATGGAAACAACGAAACCCTTTATGATGAGGAGACAAGCCAAGATAGATATGCATATCTGTTCGTGGAGATAATTTATGATGAGTTGGACTCATGTCTAAGGGATAACACGCACAGCCAAAGACACGAATTTGAGTAAGATTTGGAGTCCGACCAAAGAGACGTTGAAAAGGACTCAACCACTTGAGTGAAACATGTGGTAATCGGTTTTGGATAAAATTAACATAGTGAAGAGCCTCGACCCAGAATGTAGAAGGGACACTACTAATTTCTGGCTCGTTTCTTTGGGCAGCCTCCCGTAAGCAATTGGTAAGTAAAACAGGTTTACTTACCTATTCGTTACGAATTCCTTACGGGAAAAACGTTTCTTACCGTTTGCTTTCCGTTTCCTTACGGGAAGCATTCGTAAGCAAAACGTTCGTAAGGAAATTCCCAGCCGTAAGGATTCTGTAAGGAATCTGTTAGAAACGTTTCCTAACGGATTTTATCCGTAAGGAAATGGTAAGTGTTCCTTAACAAGACAATTAGTGGGTCCTATTCTTTGATTGATACTTCCGTAAGGAAACGGTAAGTAATTGGTAAGGCAAAAACAAACTTACAATCCTTGGTTGTAACAAAACCGTAAGCATTCCGTAAGTAAAAAAAAAAAAATAACAAAAAAAATAATCGCATGAAACCCAGAATCCAAAACCTCCTGAAACATGAATATTAAACCCAGAAACACAATATTGAACCCAGAATCTGACGTTGAACAATTCTCAATATAAATTCTCAACCTAGAATCTGACATATAAAATTCACAACATAAATACAATTTGGCACCAAATTCCTTGCCTTAAATAAATTAAACATAAAGCCATAAATATAACATAATAATACAACTAAACAAATCAGTGTTTTGATTGGTGAGAACCTGCAGAATGGTACTGAGAACCTGCAGAATTGTTCTTCGAAGAAGGACGTGGTGGAGGACAACTTGGCATTGGGATAGGATTGGGAAAACCGGCATTTGCTGGTTGATCAATTAGAGGAGTAGCAGTAGAGACACTCGGAAAGGTCGGCATTGAGCTTGAAAATGGTTGCTGCCATATATGTGATGAAGACGCACCTACAGTCGGCATCATTTGTTGCTGCCCAGTAAAAGACAAGTGACAAAATGGAAAATTTGTCCACTGCTGCTGCTCAAGAGGGCGAGTTCCACAAGGCATCACCGCTGGTCGTGTTACAAATTCAGGGGCCCGTAACTGCGGGTTCATTTCAGATAAAAACATTTGCATCATCTGCCCAAAGTGTTCGCTCATTTCACTCCTTATTGTGTCTGAAATTTGACACTTGATGGTGTCTTTTACCGTGTCCACTATCTGCTCCTTGACAGTATCCACTAGTTGTTCCTTGACTGCATTAATCTCCCGCTGAACAATAACTTCAAATGGCTCATTAGCATAAAAAAAAAAACTTCAAATGGCTCATCTCCAACAGCCTTTTGTGAAGTTACAGAACCATTAGAATATATTGATTCTGTAAACTTCCTACTTGGCTCCCCAAACCCAAACACTCTACGTTTTTTGATACCTCCAACAGAATCCAACCATAACGAGTAATCAATAGATGGGGCATTTGATAAGTCTTCCTCATACTTGGATTTCAGCCCTTCAATATATTTATCCTACAATAAAGCACAGAGAAAAGCAAGGCATTTAACAGCCATGTAAAACAAATACATGATTCACATTTGTTTTTATTCTAGAGTATAATTCAAATGCAAACACATTCTGTGCATCAGAGCATTCAGTAATTCTGTAAAAAAAAAACACTAATTCTACGCATTCAAGTCTAACTAAAAACGCATTCAAGTCTAACTAAAAAGCACAGCCAGGTAGCCACTACTATTCAAATCACTAATTATGTGTACTAACCATTTTTCTACTTGATAGGACAGAAAAGAAACTACACAAAAAGGCAAATACAGAGGTGATGTTGTCAAGTAACTGGACAATCTTCGTATGGCTTTCAGTCCTTGTTAACATTACAGCATGAATACACTTTCAGCGAAAGAAACAAATCAAGAACTAATGTATAATCAAACAACTAAGAGAGTGCAGCAGATTACTTACTTTGATTGTTTTAATCTTAGGATCTAGATATTCCCCATCACTCTTCCTTTTATAGGTTTGATCAAACAACTCAATCTGTGTGATTTCCTTGCCTTTGCCTCGCTCCTGAAAGGGACAAATCAAATATATGTAAAAGCAGAAAGATCATTACGTACTAAAGTAACAATGTGGAAGATATATTTTTCTGCTTACCAACTTATGCTTCATGGTCTTAAATGAGTTAGAGCCTACTGAATGGCTGGCTAATGTTCCATTTTTTTTTTGGGAAAGACGGTTTTTACTATTGGTGGCTGATTTCTTTTGCCATTCTTCAGTAGCCCAATGCTCACAAAGTTTAACCCATGCAACTTTAGGAATCTAAGCAGGACCATGCTCCTTAATGTCATGTGGCTCTTTCTTTCTGCCTTTTTTCTTGCATGATATAAGTTACTCTTCAATTTTGTAGCTGCTGTACTTGTATAGATAGAATGAACCTCTTCAGTGGTGATTGAAGCCTCCCAGTGATGTCTACCCTGCAATTTGCATAATCATAAGTTAGTTTAAGAAATGTATCGACCAAAATTTGCATTTAAAGATGATCAACTGAAACCAACCTCAAATTTCTTCCAAAGTGCCTTACAAACATCCTTATCCACTTCTTCCCATTTCAGCCATGCTTCCTTGTAAAAGTTCTTTATATCCTTAGTTATCTTACGATTATGCTAAGGATTAAGAAACCTGCAAATTTTAGTAATGTGTGAGAGTAAAAAATCTGTGAATTATGAACGAGTTTGCACATGGATTTTAACTAGTGGACAGTGGCGTTTGGTACTCCATATCGATAGATTTTGAAATAGGTTTCGTGCTAAATGCACTTTCTGCATATGGACAGGATTCCACAACAGCAACAACTAAAAAAGAAAAAAGAACTAAGCAGCAATCCTCTCATGCCCATTACTAATTCTGAAAAGCATATATCCTATTGTGATAAACTAAGCAGTCCTCTTAGTTTGCATTGTACCACAAGAACAAACTAAGTAACTTCAATTTTGTTCAGCAACAATCCATACCATCAGCCTTAATTCAGATTAAAAAAAGCAGAATCCATACCATCAGCCTTAATTCAGATTAAAAAATGCAGAATCCATACCACTACGAAAATTGGTAGTTTCGTCGTTCCCGGAAATTCGAAGCAACAGCTTCCTGTATGTGTCGTAGGCACAAAAACTGTTTAATCCAGCTGAATAGCATGAAAAAATAAACTCAACAAGAAAACAGAGCAGAGAGAGAGAGATAGATGGTGTTGACTTACAGATGAATAACCAGATATCAAGTAACTGAGATGTGAAAATAATGTGGATGCTGTTGCTGCATAAGTAAAGAGAAAATCATCACATCTGCTCATCCTCAAAAAAAAAAAATCATCACATCTACTGGCAACACAATAAAGTAATTGCAATTTTGTAAGAGAATGAAGGGTAGACTATAACTTAGCAGATGAATCATTCTAATGACTTAACTCAACTCACTGGTACCATAATCAACGTAATCAAAACATCAAGGCAAGAAATCCAAACTAACCCACCCACCAGTCAGGATACGTTGCCAGCCTTTTGGTGAAGAAGTGTTGTAGTTCTGGCAATTTCATTGACCTGCCTTTGAAGAGAAACACCCTTGCCTGATAATCCAACCTGAAAGACAAAGGGAAAAGGTAATAATCAACGAGAATAGGTGACAACCAAAAACGGCATGCAGTAGCTCTTAATTTGGGTAGGAGAAAGACGTGTCATTTGCTCAAATCCCTGGAACGTGGAGCGTGACCATGACCGACCCATTAGAGCTATGACCACCAATCCAACAAACACTTACACCACAACAACAACAACAACAACAAGGGTGAGAACCCATCCTCAGAAATGGAAGTAAGAATACCAGATAGGACTGAGAAGTGATTCCCGTCTCCGGGGTCGGCCGGCGGCTCAAGAAGACGATGGTGCTCCGCTCGATCGAGGCGGAGGTCGAGGGCGATTCCGTCCCGGAGGAGCTGCTGGAGTAGATGGAGGTGGTGGAGGAGCTTGACCTGGTGGAGGGAGGAGGGGTGAAGGCGACGGAGGCGATGAAGGCGGCGTATTTCGCAGTGGCGGTGGAGTGCGTGGCGAAGTACGGCCTGTGTTTCCAGGGGAGGCGAGGCGGTGGCAAAGGAGGAGGAGGAGGAGGGAAGTATTTGGAGGTGGTGGAGAGGGTTTGGAGGAGGGGAAGAGGAGCTAGTTGACAGAGGAGGTGAGGAAGTGGAGGGATGTGGGGGAGGAGGCGGTGTGGGATTCGGTGTAGGTTTTTGTGAAGTTGGGTATTTTTTGTGTGAGATTGGGAGGGAGTGAAATTTTCAGAGGGAGGGAAACAAATTGTGCCTGTCAGGGAAAAAATTTTTTACATACTTTACAATTTCCTTACCGTTCAACCGTACAAGAATTGGTAAGGATTATTTTCAACCATTTGCTTACGGATAGATTGGTAAGTAAACTGTTAGAAGTCCTTTCTTACGATGCTTCCGTAAGAAATCCGTAACTATTAAGACAAATATGATTTAAAATGGAAAAAACTCAGTCCGTAAGCAATTCGTTATTGGTCTGTAAGCAATTTTAAGCAATTGCTTACGGCTTTCTTATGCGGGCGTCCGTAAGCAATTCCCGTAAGAAACGGGCCAGAAATTGGTTGTGGGAGTTTTGCTTGGAATAAGACACTACGTATAGCATTAAGTAGCGCACGATGCTTTCTCTCTGCCATGCCATTTTGGGGATGACTATAAGGACAAGAGAGTCGGCGGAGAATGCCATGTTGTTGGAGATAAAGATCGAATTGCTTATTTCAAAACTCTCCTCCATTGTCACTTTGAAGAAATCGAATTGAGTGATTGAATTGAGTTTTAATCTCAGCATGGAGTCGTTGAAACTTGGAAAAAACCTCACTTTTATTACGTAGGGGATAAACCCAACAATATTTGGAAAACTCATCCAAAAATAAAACATAATATTGAAAACCAGTAAAGGAAACAACTGGAGAAGACCATACATCACAATGCAAAATGTGAAATAACCCTAGACTAGGTTCTAAAGTCTTCGGATAGGGCAGCTGAGTTTGCTTTCCTTACAAACACACTTCACAAAACGCATCTTTATTGATAGGCGAACAAAGAGAGGAAAACTGGGAAGAAAATTGTTGTATCACCGAAACTCTAGGATTACATAACCGGCGGTGCCACAAAGAACTTGGAACCCGAGAAACAGCAAGAGCAGTGGACGAAGAAGGAGCAACAGGGGCTGAAACTCGAAGAGAATAAAGGGTGCCGGGATCATTGCACCTAATCTGGGGATGGTGAAAAAGACGACCCTTCACAGAAAAACCAAAGGGATCAAAAACAATAGAACACGAATTATCAACACAAAAGCGTTTTACAGAAAGTAATTGTTTTGTTAGCTGAGGGACAACCAAAACATCCAAGAGTCGAAATGAAAAACCACTGATTTGAAAAACCTTAGTACCAACATGAGAAATAGATAAATGCGTACCATCACCCACTTGAACAGAGTCAATGCCATGATACTCAGAAAAGGAATCTAGAGATGAAGTGGTGTTGGTCATATGACCCGTAGCACCCGTATCCGCAAACTATAAAGAAGAAGAATCATGTTGCTGCTCATGCACTCCAGCGTAGGAACGTTGAGGGCAATGCTTTGCTGTGTGATTGAAACCGTCACACAGCTGACATTAAACTGGTGAGGGTCCCAGAATAGAGGAAGGGGAGCAAACAGGACGTGGAGTGGAAGGTCGAGGAGAAAATTGAGAACTAGCTGAGTTAGAACGAGGTGAAAAATCCTGTGTGGAACGTGGAGGAAAACCGAAAGAAGATGAGTTCCACGAGGAAGAAGAAGGACGAGGTGCATAAGAACTGCGACCACCACGTCCACCGCATCCCCCTCGGCCTCCACGCCCGCGAGACTGAGTGAAAAGAGCTTGAGAGGAATCGGTAGGAGACAAAGAAGTGGAGGAAGAGTCACGCTTGGTCTTCCGATTCTCCTGGGCTAGTAAAATAGATCGCAGTTCTAGGTAGGAGGGAAGAGGAGACTTAGGGTTAAAAGATTGACAATATCACTATACTCATCTGGGAGGCCATCCAAGATCTGCATGACAATGTCATTATCACTCAAAGGACGACCATTGGACTCCAAACAATCAGCAATACCGTGAACCGACTGGAGATAGTCGCTCATGGATTGGGATCCTTTTTTGGATTGTACAAAAGCCGAACGATATTCCATATACCGGGCTTGGACATGATCATGAAAAAGCTGTTCAATCATTTGCCATACCTCTCTCGCAGAAGGGAAAGAACCGGGGCGGACAATGTGTTTCAAAATGGTGGGACTAACAGTGGCATAAATCCACGTTACTATGGTGCTGTCGATTTGTTGCCATTGAGAAAAGAGGGGATTAGGTTCGGGTGGTGTTTCTGGGGTAGCAGAAGGGATGAAGGCTTCAAGAGGCACACCAGTTCCATCAACATGACTGACAACCTGATGGGAATGAAAGACAGTGTAAAGAAGACTCTGCCAAACCAAGAAGTTACTGAAATCAAGTTTGGCAGGGACATAGTTCTGAATATTGCTCAGCCAAACCAAGAAGTTACTGAAATCAAGTTTGGCAGGGACATAGTTCCGAATATTGCTCACACTGAGCACAGAGTGAACAGTTGCACTAAAGACTGACATCGTGGCGGCAGAAGAAGAAGAAGAAGAAGAAGGAGAAGAAGAAGAAGAAGAAGAAGAAGAGCCAGAAAGGGCTGAATTAGTCGACATGAGGTAACAGAATGAAAGGAAGAAAAGCAAACAAGAGTTTCAAAGGATGAACACTAGCTCCGCTACCATGAAAGGAGTGAATGCCAGGATGCCCAAATGAGCTGTCCTGATGTATATTTGTATTGCATAACCACCAATATACATGAGTCCTAAGTATACAAGTATTCTGTTTACAATTATCCTATAACTACTGATAACGAAAGTATAACATCTATCCTTATCATCTATTAGGATGATATCATAATACTAGAAATTATTTAAGATAAAATTTAGAACTATATGTAACTTTTTTTAGGTGGATTAGTGCGATTCTATCATACAACAAAGCAAGAAATTGACGAATATAGTATTTTATTATCCCATTAGACAAATAATAATTAAATTGTTAGTGATAGATTAGTTCTTTGGTTGGATATTCTATCTCGCCCAGATACTCGCCCATTGCAGAACACTGAACATACAAAATAGCCACTTGAAACGCCTTAAAAGCTAGCTGTTTGTTAAATATGAAATTCGAATATTTTAGCCTAGAAGCATCAGCTTAACGGCAATGTCATTCTCTGCCCACTACATCTCAGTACGACAAGTTAATTGTCATTCGTATAATTAGCACATCATTATATTGGCTTGAATGCTTATCATTAGAGCAATCCACATCAATTAGTATTTAGCGCCGTGGAGTTAAAATCTGACACCGGGGTGAAAAGATTTTGATAAATGATAATTAGACCAATAAATCCTCTAGGAGCGCAATATTAACGATTAAAGCTATTAATTCTTAACGCCAGCAATTACTCTATCAATAATATAATTCAATAAATTGGCATGGACAACCATAAAAATGTAAAAGGAGTAGGCAATGTGAAAGAAGAACACTAAAACGCCATGGCGTGCCAGTTATGTTTTTTATACTATTTGTTTATTATCCTATGGCGTATGGTAGATGTTGTGTTTTCATGCCTTTGTTTTGTTTTTACCACTAATCCAAGTGACAAGGACGACGATCGCTTCAAACTGAAGCCAATCCTTTGTCCAGTTACATATTTCCTAGTCGATCCTTTGTCCAATTATTCCCTAACTACTAATTAAGAATAGCAAGAGCAAAATTTCCAATATCATCACTATATATACGGGCACGAAGGATATCTTTCATGCATAAAAAACAATAGAAACCAAAACACAGAGACTCAAAAAAAAAAAAATGAAGAGCTTTGGCTTGAAAGCTTCTATATGCATCTTAGCTAGCATTCTCTTTGTAGCGGTACTTGCTTTGAGCACCGAAGCACAACAATGCCGCCCAAGCGGCAGAATCATGGGAAAAAAACCTCCTCCTGGCGAATGCAACCAAGAGAATGGCTCCGATTGTTGCAAACAAGGCAAGTACTACACTGGTTCAATAATAAGAACCGGTGCCATCACAATATTACAATTAAGGGAAATGGGAGAAGTGTTGTGGCTATGGTGGTGGACGAGTGTGACTCTACTATGGGGTGCGATAAGGATCATGATTATCAGCCTCCTTGTGATAATAACATTGTTGATGCTTCAAAGGCTGTGTGGAAAGCCTTGGGTGTGTCCAGCGATAGCGATGATTGGGGTTGGCTTGAAGTTACATGGTCCCCGTTTAATTAATTAGTCAATTAAGTATAATGTTGGTTTATGAAACAAAAATAAAATAAAAGATTACTACTAGTAAGGTTATTGGTTGTTTAGTATATATATAGTAAGAGCAAGAGATCTTATAGGCTTGCAATTATATATGTACGTAATATTGTTGCTGTATTTTCCACATAGCTTCTACGGGTGCTCTTCTTTTTCTGAAAATTATTGAATGCTATATATGTGTAGTTAATCCAGAGCATAAGTTTAATTATCTCAAGATTTCTAATTGTGAGGACAACGGCCAACTTGTAAAAAAATAAAAAGAATTATGCTCCTTGTACTATTTAATTTGGTTCTTTGATGTACCATGGTCTATCTTATACTTGTACTATATCAATTGGTTCGGTTGTGTTCTTTTGTTAATCCAACCGAATGGTAGCTCTGCTACCTTCAACTAGTGTCAGGTAGCTTTGCTACGTGGAATATTATATCGGCTCCAATTGATAAAATAATTTTTGTTTAAACATAATTTTGAAACGGTAAAAGTAATAAAAGTTTAATTGTTAAGGTTAATTTTTTTTGTTAAAAAAAAATGTGTCCTTCTGTCAATCCAGCCGAACAGTAGCTTTGCTATCGTCAGCTAATACTACCTGGAATTTTATATGGGCCTCACCAATCGATAAAATAATTTTTATTTAAACATAATTTAAAACTGAAAAATAATAAAATTTTAATTAAGGTTAATTTTTTTCCAAAAAAAGAAGGAAAACATTTTGTGCCCCAAATCATCAAACCGACCCTATTATTTAAGCAAAAAGTGTAGCGAAAAGCAATGAATGATTTGGTTAAATAATAGGGTTTGGTGATTTTGGGGGCACGTCATGTTTTTTTAACAAAAAAAAAATTAACTTTAATTAAACTTTTATTACTTTTTCAATTACATAATTGTGTTTAAACAAAAATTATTTTGTCGATTAGTGGAGCCTATATGAAATTTCACATGGCAAAGCCACCTGGTATTAGTTGATGGTAGTAGAGCTATCGTTCGGCTAGATTGACAGAAGGACACAACCGAACCGATTGATATAATACAAGTATACGATGAACAAGAAAAAGTATAGGTACATAAAAGAATCGAACTAAATAGTACTGCAGGAATGTTAGGGGCCACCTAAAAATTCCCACGTGTAATAAATTTGCCACCTGTCACACCACGTGGCTTTAGTAAAATGTCATATTGACGGGAGCTAGACAGAAGGACATGATTAAACGAATTTATTTAGTACAGATATACAACCAAACCGATTGATATAGTACAAATATAGGATAGAAAAAAAAAAATGTACAGGTAGAACCGAACTAAATAGTACATGGATGTGGGGGGACCATAATCCAAAATTAAAAAGTAATTAAGATGAATAATGCTATTTATATGTGGTGGCATATAACTTTTTTAATGGCAAATTGTAGGAAAATTGTTATGAATAAATCAAGTGAATGTTCATTGTAGCTGACAATATGTAAGACTTTACTACCATCTTGGACAGTACAAGTAAGACTTTGCTAGCCACCATCTTGGACAACTCGTTGCCGACAACTCGATTACAACTCGTGGCTGACAACCCGATGACAACTCGTAGCCGCACATTTTGGACCATTCACATTGTTCCGTTCACACTGTTCTGTTCACATTGTTCCAATTACCTATAAATAGAGGGTGATAGATGTGATATTGATTGATTTAGAAATAATAGAATTCTCTCCCTTATACTCCCTTATATCTTACTCTCATCTTATTATCTTCCTTTATATCTTACTCTCACCTTATTCTCTTTTCATCAAAACTATCAAATTTATTATCAAGGCATTATATACCATCAATCATCTTTTATTTTATAACACGTTATCAGCACGAGTCTCTACCCTATTAAGGTAATCATTTCTAAATCTTTTCAATCCGCATTTGTTTATTTGCTTAGTATTCAATATTGGCTAGCTAAGCCGCCATATCTCTTTGTTGGCCGGCAAAGCCACCTTGTTTCATTTATTTGTCGACTAAGCCGCCTTTTCTCTTCCAGCAAAGCCGCCTTTTCTCTTCCGGCAAAGCTGTCTTGTTTCATTTATTGGCCGGCTAAGCCGCCTTATCTCTGTGGTGGCCGGCAAAGCCGCCTTGTTTCATTTGTTGGCCGGCTAAGCCGCCTTTATCGAGTAAGCATATATATATATATATATATATATATATATATATATTACATACTCTATATTATAACTCTATTACTGTTACTGAGTAATTTATCGAGTAAGCTTATATAATTATATAATTATTTTACTTCTCTTTATAATTGTTTTTATATATTTCTTTACCGTTATAATAGCAAACCTTACAAAATTTGAATTTGAAGCCCTTGAAATTTCTAGAAGAAATTTGTCATGGGCATTAGATGTTGAAATGCATTTAAATGCTAATAGTCTGGAAGACACAATAAACGAAGGAAACAAAACATAGACTGAATATTTACGACCACCAAAAGATGGTCATTTTTAAAAAAGCTCGTTATGTATAAGAACAATTCCTCTATATGAATATTCTCCCATAAATCTTATTACGAGTGTATGCATCTGAGGTTGCAAGATTTTAAATCTGTGCACAAATATAATTCTGTTATGTTTCGAATAAACCCTTAGATGAAATTATATGGAGAAAATATCGCTGATCCGTATACGAAAAAAAATCTCCATTTTTCATGTATTAAATGCGCTTATGCAGTAGCAATATGATGAAAAAGAATTCACAAAATATTTGAATTTATTTTCATGCCTCATGGTGGCAGAACAGAATAGCAAGCTATAAATAAGAATACTGAATCCCATCCAATTGATTCTGCTCCATTCATTGAAGCGAATGCGATTGTATAATTATAATTTTGGTCATGGCCGAGGATGTGGACATGGATATGAAAGAAACCGTTCTAATTACTATGACTGTAATGGTTATAACAATAGCAAAGCTAAGGAAAAACATGCATATTATTATTGCCATTACTGGAGAACATTCACATAGAGGAATTGTTCTTATACATAAGTCTAAATAATTATTTATATATTTTTATTATCCGTTGGGTACAACATTGACTCTAAAACTTTGAGCTTCATTATTGACGTTGACCCTAACACTCTCGTTCCAAGAGAACCACATACTACCCATGTTAATTTCACCAGGAAGCTCAAACCGATTTGTTGGAGGAAAACGGAGAGGAATGACCCCATGATTTTCTTCAGGTTACCACAAGGTTTCGGTGATTAGTACCATGTTAGGCTTGTACTGATTCTTCAGATCCCTTAAGGTACGTACGAAATCTTGGGACCGTCTGGCTACACCCTTGCAATTCCATAGTAGCAGTCGAACCTTAGGCCATGTAGGCGGTAACTCAGACACTCTAGGGACACTCCAAGCCATCATGAAAACTTGATAATAACTACTCTGATTCAACAATTGACAAGAAGGCTCTAGCTGAAATTCCTGAAATCTATCAGAAATGAAAAACATAATAGAATTAGCCGAGCCATAAAAGGAAGCCCTTAGGTTGCCTTGGTCCTCTAGGAAGAAAGTTTCTTTCATAGGAGTTACAAAGAACCTAGACGAATAAAGCTCATCAACGAAAACCAAACGAGGAATTCTTGCGAGCTCACTCGGTAATTCCTCTTGTTGCTCATTCACCATGCTATATGCTAACTTATTTCTCCTTCCTAGAGAGGCACCCTCAACAAAGAAGACAGTACTCAGTGTAAGTATCCGGGTATGCAAACTTAGCGGAAACACGCAGCGGAATAAAGCCCGGAACTTATGGAGGATCCATGTGAAACAGGATAAACCGAAAAACAAGATTTTCGTACCTGGTTTGGTTGAGATCTTTCACTTAATTGATGATCCGAATCAACAAGAACCGGACAAAATCCGACTCCTCTACGGTATCCACACGAACCGTTGATGACTACTAGCAACCGTCTCATGGTCACTAACCCGAGCACTCCCGAATCACAGTGCTAATTGCAGAATTTCCGAGAGCTAGAGACTAGAATATGTTTGATGTGTTTCTTTCTCAAGTATGAAGAGTGTGTTAAGTCTGAAAAACTGATCAAACCTTCACCCTTTTATACACACTTGTAATGCATAGTTAATTAGGTAATGGCCAACATAATCATCCATTATCTTTCATGATTATGCCTTATCTCTAATCATGTCTCCACTATGCCTTAATGCTCCATTATGCATTAATTATATATATCATCATATATATAGGATTACACATCATATGGCATTATTATTATGGATGGGTTGTAATAATAAATAAAGACTAGCGTATGTTGAGAATCATATGAGATATTCTTAGGTTTTTTTTTTGGTATGAAGACGGGGCTAAAGCCCTTTATATTAAAAATAACTAGCCAGCAACACAACGACGAGGCCAGGAAACACCTCGGAGATCACTGTTGAATACATCCAAACAAAAAGCAGGAATAGAAGTGAAAACATTAAACTGCATAGGCAAGCCAGAAGTATCATTGGCAAGAGTGTCTGCCACACGATTGGCCTCATGAAAAGTGAGATATTCTTAAGTTATAAATATGCGCAAGCATTTATCATAGATAAACATATTTATTGGAATAAAACCTTAATCAAAATACATGACAATATTATCATCCAATGATTGGCTTTTGGGCATTACACTAACACTCAGGGAAGGCATCTTTATTTTGTTGTGTTTTTCTGAATCTTTCTGTTTTCCACCACATAACTCTCCTTCCTTCTTATACTCTGAATTTAGAGAGCAAGACATTTGTTTTTCAAAACGTGGACCCTCTTCTATCTACAAAAAGATCCAAGAGAAATATCGGTGATTAGAAATATGAATTATTTTTCACAAAACTCCAAAGCTTTTTTGATCTTCAAGATTTTGCTTTTTTGAAAAGGTTTGCCGTCACATTAATAATTTTTCAATCAGTTTGATTTTTCTACCATCAATTATTAGTGGCACACAGTAATTTAAATTGGTACACAACAGCCTGGAGCTGTCACATAACAGCCTGAAGCTGGCAAATAATTTTCCCTAAATTACTAAATACATAGTTTGCGCAACCTAAAGCTGGCACCAACTAGAAGTTGGCTGATGAATTTATTATTTGGCATGACCGGTTGGGCCATCCCGGATCAATAACGATGCGTAAAATTATTGAAAATTTATTTGGTCATTCATTGAAAAACCAGAAGTTTTTACAATCAATGAATTTCCATGTGTTTGGCTTGCTGCAGAGGAAAAATTAATTATTCAGCCTTCCTATGATGAGGTTGGCCTAGAATCACCAAAAAGTTTGAAAATAATTCAGGGACATATACGCGGACTAATAAATCCGCCATGTTGACCATCTTGGTAATTTTATAGTTTTAATCGATGCATTAACTAGATGGTCTATTGTGTACTTTTTAGACGCAAGTTGGCATTTTGCGCGCTTATTAAGCTAATTGCGGGTACACTTCTCTAATTATTTTATAAGACAATATGTCTTTATAATACTAGTGTATTTCTTCAATGGTTAATGTATATCATTGGAAATAATGGTTGAACATCCTGTAGCTTATGTTCATATCCAAAACGATCTGGGTGAATCGCTTATTGAATATTTCTAATTGATTGCAAGACCATTGCTAATGAGATATTACTGTTAAGAACATGGTATTTTTACATGCAGCAGTACTTGTGTGCATCAAGCCAACAAGTTATCATAAGATCTCCCCATTTAATTGGTTCTTTGTCACGAACCTAATATCTCCCATCTTCGGACCTTTGGTTATGCACCAATTGCTCCACCATAGGGAACTAAAGTGGGTGCTCAAAGAAGATTAGGAATATAAATTGGGTATGAATCTCCATCAGTTATAAAATAATTGAAACCATCAATTGGAGATTCATTTACAGTAAGAATTATTTATCGTCAATATGATGAAAGTATTTACCCAACATCAGGGGGAGAAAATAAGCAGCTGGATCAAGATATTATTAAAATGCTATATCAATATCTAGTTTTGATCCTCAAACAAATTACTATGAACCTGAAGTTCAAAAGATGATTCATTTACAAAAGATTAGTAAGTCAATTACCAGACATTTTTATTGATTTGAAAAGAGTGACCAATTCCAGCTACAAATGCTCCTATTAGAATTCATGTCCCATAAGGACAATTAAAGTATGCAAATGAATCTAAAATATGCCAGAAGCGTGGAATACACTCGGTTCCAATGAAAGAAAAAAATTCTTGATAAAGAAAAAGGAACAAAGATACAAGATGACCTCAATGAGAAAATAAGACCTCCAGTAGAGGTTCTAATTAAAAATCCTCAGGAAGAGAAAATACTCCAAAAGAGATTCCTGACACTGTTGATAAAGTTTCAGAAGTAACTCAGGTACCTGAATTAAATGAAAATGATGAGATATCGATCAATTATACTGTGTCAGGAACAAGATGGAACCAACGTAAAATAACCGTCGACGGAATATTTGTTTTATAATATAGCGCTAAATATTATGAAAGAAAATGAGGATCATGAACCTAAATCTATTGATGAATATAGGTGCATAAATGATTGGCCAAAATGGATAGAAGAAATTAAGGCTCTGTTAGACTCGGTTGTGAAGCGAGAGATTTTTCGGACCTGTAGTCCGTACAACAGATGGTGTAAAACCGGTCGGTTATAACATGGGTATTTGTGCAGAAAAAGAAATAGTGAGATATAAAGCACGGCTTGTGGCACACGTTTTCACCCAACGACCCGATATTAGTTGTGAGGAGACATACTCCCCTGTGGTGGATGCAATTATTTTTCGGTATTTGATAAGTATGGCAATATATGAAAAAGAATTAAAAATGCATCTAATGGATGCTGTTACAGCCTATTTCTATGGATCCATAAGTCATGACATACACATGAGAATCCCTGAAGGATTCAAGTTGCCTGAAGCAACTAATTCCCGGGAATGAACTCAATTAAACTAAATTGATCTTTATATGGTTTGAACCAATTTGAGTATGTGTAGTATAATTATTCTTGCATATATACTCTATGTATTTGAACTTATTATTATTGTTGCTTATGCTTATGATTTAGATCTGTATGTGAATTTTTCATTATTTTGTGATTTAAATATTATTAAAATTCCTGAAGAAGTTTCCAAATGTCGTGCTATGTTTTAAGAAAAAATTTTGAGAAGAAAAATCTCAAAAAAGAATTAGAATGGTCCTGAAGTACCCTATCATAGTGCAATTTATCTTGCTAAGTAACAAAAAGCCTGAAGTTTTTGCCATAAACTTGGCAAGATATGAATGTGCTCTTACATTTGGGATATGATGGATGTGGAATTATTTTAACCTTGTGAATCCAAAGAGAATATAGTTGGTTTTGCAAATGCAGGTCATTTATTTGATCCACATAAAGCACAGACAGACATATGTTACTACTTTACACATGAAGCTACTATATCATTGCGACCACAAAAATAAGATAATAAGAAAGATGTTCCAACGACAAATTATGAAGATTCATTCAAGTGACAGCCTGCTGAATTTATTTACAAAGTCTCTTCCTACTTCAACATTTGGGAAGATGATAAAGAAGATTAGTTTACGACGACTTCGAGACATCAATGGAGGTCAAGAAGAGGGGGAGCAGAATATGCACAGAAAGAGAGGCCAAAATAAGGGAGAATAAAATACGCACTGCAATCTTTTTTCCTTCACCAAGTTTTTATCCTTCTGGGTTTTTCTTGGTAAGGTTTTTAACGAAGCAGTTTTTCCTAAGCGTATTCTATCCTATCTTCTACAATGACATTCAAGGGGGAGTATTATGAATAAATCAAGTGAATGTTCATTGTAGCTGACAATATGTAAGACTTTACTACCATCTTGGACAGTACAAGTAAGACTTTGCTAGCTACCATCTTGGACAACTCGTTACCGACAACCCGATGACAACTCGTAGCCGCACATTTTGGACCATTCACATTGTTCCGTTCACACTGTTCCAATTACTTATAAATAGAGGGTGATAGATGTGATATTGATTGATTTAGAAATAATAGAATTCTCTCCCTTATACTCCCTTATATCTTACTCTCATCTTATTATCTTCCTTTATATCTTACTCTCACCTTATTCTCTTTTCATCAAAACTATCAAATTCATTATCAAGGCATTATATACCATCAATCATCTTTTATTTTATAACAAAAATTTTATTATGAGACTTGTAAGTATTATTAGTTTCCAAGTATTATAAGCCCTGAATTTTTATGTTTAATAAAATATTTTGGAGTTCTTTTTTGGCCTTGGTAAAATTTTGGGATTAGCAGTGTGAAGCTCGGTAAAAAAAAAAGAATATAAACCAGTGTGGAATTTTTCTATTTAATGCCCAACACTTGTTATATAAATAAATAAAAAAAGAATATAAGCCAGTGTGAAACTCGGTAAAAAAAGAAACTCCAAAGAGTTTTGTTGGTAGAAAAATATGAGAGGGGTGGAAAAATGATATGTGGGCTGGGCCATGACAATTGTTTATTAGAATCGAGTACCGGCCTATAAAAGGATAATAAAAATCGTAGTAGCCCAAAAAGCCCAGAAATGATATAACCCCACAAAACGATGGCGAGGTGTGCGTAGACCGTAGTTCAAGCAAACCCCCTCAGTAGTCAGTATTGGTAACTAAGAATAGTTTGGAGGAGATGGAGACACAGCACCAGATCACGCCCCAACTACTGTTCAAGGCAGCCGAGGCCGGCGATGCCTCCGTTTTCAAGTCCCTCCCGCCGGAACATCTCTCCAAAGCTCTCTCCCTCCGAAACGACGACGAACGCTCCCTACTCCACGTCGCCGCCTCCTCCGGCCACCCCGAGGTACGTACATAACTACTCGTCTCTCCCCCAAGGAGACCTTCCTTGTGACTTTCACTTTATTTTGGATTACTTTCTTGTATTCTGCTATTCTTTTACTCTGTTGGAAGAAGTTAGGTTTTTTTTTTTAGTGAAGCTGTAATTAATTATAATTAATTTTAGGTTGTGAAAATACTAGCGGATGCTGATCAATCCGGTAGCGTAGTGAACAGTAAGGATGAGGAAGGCTGGGTCCCGCTTCACTCCGCTTCTAGCATTGGCAATGTGGAAATTGTGCAGATTCTTCTTAGCAAAGGTAGCTAACACAACCCCGAACC
>JAKUCV010000166.1:57718-80871 GCA_028386065.3 Turnera subulata | reverse complement strand
TAAGCACCCGTAAGCTTAACGTAGATAGTGAAATCTTCAAGTGAGACTTGAAGGACTGGATTAGCCACACTAGTAGAGTGTGTGTGAACCAGGATAAATTGCTTGTGTCCTTCATTCTTTTAATTCCGCATTTAATTCCTGCTTATTTCGTTTTTATTCGATTATCGCTATTCACCCCCCTCTAGCTTAGGGCTATTGTACCTAACATTGGAGGTTGCTGGTGTTGGTGAGGCTGTCGCTCGGTTGTCCCGGTAATGCGTTTGTACTCGGGTTTACTGCTGTTTAACGGATCTAGGCAGGTCCGGTGGTAGTCAGAGAGTTCTTTCTGGGTAAGGATTCAACACCTTTAACTCGTTTCTTAGATCGATATAAGACTGTGGTTGTTGTTTGCTTGAGTTTTTGATGTTGGTTTTTGGATTCCGGGTTCGAAAGTGCTATTCAGGAGGCGTTTGGCAATTTTGGAGACTTTCCGGCGACGGTGACCGGAATCCGGCGAGCGCGCACTGTTCCGGCGAAGGCTCGGGAATTTTCCGGCGAAAGCTCGGGTTCTGACCAACGGACTATATTTCTCGTTTTTACGAGTGTTAGACGGTATTGTCCTTGTTTTATCTCGGTTATGTCATGTACTTAAATTTTAGAATTTATTTACCGAAATACAGCTATATTTATACATTTAGTGAATTACGGTTTACCGAGAGCGGAGAGTTAGAGTGTGTGGCCGGGAGAAATTACCGACACAGATAGAACTTTAGGCCGATTAATCTTGGGCTCGGGATGACTTTAGGACGGTTTTAGGAAAAACTGAGCCCAGGCCCAATAATCTCAAGTTGAAGCTAGAAGGTTATAAATGGACTTAAAGTTATGGACTTAGGACCTAATCACGGATAATTAAATTCACGGACATTAAGAACGGGCTCGAAGCCCAATTTCATAATCGGTAAAATATGAACTTAAGGAAGTGGGCCCACGGGCCGGAATTTGTGATTTAAGAATTTAGTGGGCTTTAGGCCCGAGAATTGTTTATGGACTTAGATCGCCGAACCTTAGATCCCTAATCGTTGGAGTTATGGATGTGAAAATAACCTTTTGGGCTTAGGCCCGGAAAGCTTATAATTTGTTAGTTAGGGACGGGAGTTACTCGATAAGAGCGTACCTTTAGCATACATGCACGTTTTTACTTCTAAAATTGGTTTAGTGATTATATTATGTACCGGAATTCAGGCACGGGAGATACCTCGAGAGCTGTAGACCCGGATCGGGAAGAAGTCATAATCTGCATTTTGAGGTGACATTACAAGTCTTTTTATATATGTTTTGTGAATGCATGTTGGTGTGGTTTGTTTGTTTACTTGCCTTGGTTGCTACATGCTATGATTGGAATCGTATACCTGATTGTTCTCACATGCCTAATTTCTATATGAAACACTGCTGTGAAATATAACATGTAATATGGGCCGCAGGCCCGGATGAAACAGGGACACTTACACTTCACACTTCCCTGAAAGACATAACGTACTTCAACAGAAATGTAAAAGTGTAATTAAGAATAAAATATTAAATTCTACTGTGGTGTCGGTTGGTAGCCCCGAGGGAGGGTTGGGTACCCTCGGGTCACATTATGCTGTTTAGCATGCCCAGGGGATGTAGGTGCACCCCTAGAAGACTTGCACCGGTTAGGTGTGTCTGAGTGCACCCTCAGGTAGCTAGCGGCCACTTGAGATTTTTCAGTGGTTTTGGCCTCAGAATCTACCCCTTCTGAGGTTCGACATTTGGGTTTCACACCCTGATCTGATCAGATGCGCTACCGAGACTTGACTCACAGTAGAGGGCCCATAATGATAAAAGTAATAATTATAATAATTAAAATATCGCATTAAATCTAAATAATAAGAACAATAATACAATAAGATGCTTATGTGTTGGTGTGTGATTCTGATTTGCTTGTATGCTGTACTTGTGCTCGTGAGCTACTCACCCTACGAGCATGACTTCACTTTCATGTACACTTAGACTTTTAATGTTCACTGAGTAGGCGACTCACATAATCGCCACCGTTGTTTTTCAGACTTTAGTTAGCGTGCAGACTCACTTGTACCTTCGACTCGGAGATCAGACGCAGTCTCTTCAGCAGGTAGTTGTGCATTATCTCACGGTGGGATCCATAGGGCCATATGCATGATATTTTCTGTCTTGAGTATTATTATTATTTTCATCTTCCGCTGCATGTGAAATAACTCGAGATGTCATAAATATTTTATCTCTATATCGGCAGTTAGCCGGAGTTGATTTTGTGATATTACGTCGGCGTGATGCCGTGATGGCTTACTACTTGTTAAGCCGGTTGATCCCATTTACTTCTATGACATCTCGTTGTTAATACATTTTCATGGAAAATGTTTGTATGCCGAAGCACCGGTTTTTGTACCCCGGGTTTCAAGAGTATTTTGGTAACTCTTTTTCATTTAATTATTTTATTTTTATTTAATTGGGGTACGGGCTTTTACATGGTGTGTGGTGGTGGGGTTGGGAACGTGTAAGGAAAGGTTTTATTTTTTTTATTTGTATGTGTATTTTTTTGTAAAAAAAGAATTATCGGATGTTAAATATACAATTAATGGGAGTTTTTCATATTTTTAGGCAATTATAATTATTAATTTTCTATAATTTAGGTATTTTTATACTGATTAATGGGAGCTTCCCATATTTTTAGGGAATTAAAATTATTTATTTCCTAAAATTTAGGTATTTTTTTTTATTTTTATACCAATTGATGGGAGCTTTCCATATTTTTAGGGAATTATAATTATTTATTTCCTAAAATTTAGGTGTTTTTTATTTTTATACCGATTGAATGCGAGTTGTTTATATAATTATTAATTTCCTAAAATTTAGATATTTTTTATACCAATTAATGGGAGCTTTTCATATTTTTAGGGAATTGTAATTATTAATTTCCTAAAATTTAGGTATTTTTTATTTTTATACCAATTGATTGGAGCTTTCCATATTTTTAGGAAATTATAATTATTTATTTCCTAAAATTTAGGTGTTTTTTATTTTTATACCGGGAGCTTTCCATATTTTTAAGGAATAATGATTATTAATTTCCTAAAATTTAGGTATTTTTGTACCGATTAATGGGAGCTTTCCATATCTTTAGGAAATTATAATTATTAATTACCTAAAATTTAGGTATTTTTATACCGATTAATGGGAGCTTCCCATATTTTTAGGGAATTATTGTAACAGCCCCGGTAAAAATTTGGCTTTTTACCGGGACTGTAAAAGTCTTTTTACCGTGATTTACCGTTGAATTAATCTTGGGTAATTAATTCAAGGTAAATCGGGCGTCGTTTTTCGAAACCGAGGGTTTTCCCGCGCTCGGGGGTATCTTTTAATTAGCCGAGCCTCGATTTTCAATTCCGAGACTTGGACGACGTTCAGGGGTATTAATCGGATTTTCCGAGCCCAAGTTGTATTTTCGGACTCGGGACGGAAATCCGGTTCGGCCAATCGTGGCTTGCCACGTGGCCATTCTTCCTTTCTTTCCTCTTCTTTTCCCTTTCTTCTCTTTTTTTTTCTCCTTCTCCTTTTCCTTCTTTCGCCGCCCTACCCCACCTCTTTCTTTCTTCCTTCTTTTCTTCCTTGTTTTTTTTTTCACACGCCGGCCCTTTTGTTTTTCCCGTGATTTGTTGTCCCCTTTCCTTGTCTCATCTTCATCTTCTCTTCTTTATTTCTCTTCCCCCCCTTCACCGGTTTTTCTCACGCCTCTCCTTTTTCCCCCACTTCCTCTACTTCCTCCTTCATCTTCCTCCACCCTTTACCGCCGCTGCCACCAGATCGCCTCCACCTGCTCCTTTCTCCTCCACGCCACCACCGGGTCCAGCACAACACCGCATCGCCCCTTCCTTCTTTTTCCTCACGACGCCGCCACCTCACCAGCACCTACACTCCTTTCTTCTTTCCCCGTGCTCGTGACACGCCGCCCTCATTCCTTCCCCTCAACCAATCGCCGCCACACCCTTCTCTTCTCCCCTCTCTGCCTCTGCTCGCGACCACCGGCCGAGCCAGACTTGACACCACCGGAAGGAAACGCAGAGCTCGCCACCGTCAAGAGCAGCAAATTGAGAGCCTGCACTCCCCACCCGGCGAGACACGCACCGGAGCCCAAGAGGACGAGAGTACAACCGGTCGCCTCCGATTGTCACGCGCCGCCCCTGTGCTCCTCCACTGAGCTGCTGCCGGCAAAAGCCAAGACTGGGTAAGTCTCTGGTCGCCCCTCTCCTTTCTTCTCTTCGCCTTCTTTTCTTTAATCTCTCTGAGGTTTGTTGCTAATCGGGTCTTAGTTTCTTGATTTCGTGTTTTGGCTGTGGTATTGTGTGGTCGGGGTGGTCTTTGATGTCTCCGATGATGCTATGGTGGTGGATGATGGTGCCGTTATTGATGCTGCTGTAGTTGTGGTAGCAGGTGTTTCCTTGGAGGTTCTGGCCGTGAGTGGTGGAGGATGATGGTCCTGTTGTTGACAGTGGTGGGTGAATGTTGATTGGGTGGACTGTGGGTATAACGTGTTCGGCGGTGTTGCTGTGTGTGTTTTGGGCGTTCTGATGACGGCTGGTGTGAACAGTGTTCGCCGGAATCCGGCAGTCCCGGGAATTTTCCGGCGAGCCCGGAACCTGACCTTTGGGTAATTCCTTGGACTCGTTTTACACCTTGGCGCGGGTTTGGGCTCGGTTTGCACAACGGGCCGAACGTGCGGAGGCCCATGTTATCGTGTCATATATATATGTATTTGACGGACTCAATAACGGAACCGATGGATAAGAGAAATACGTGGACGAATTATATAAAAAAGAGGTTAATGATTTAAACTACGGATTAAAAACGATTTGATTTTGGATTTAACTATGTATTCATAAGTCTAATATATATAACCCGCACATGATTTATTTTATGGCCACATTATGCTTTTATAATTTCCTATGTACCGGAACTATGATAGTGGCATTGTTATTTTGATGAAATATTATATCAGTTATAATATTCCATCTAAAGATTTTATTAGTATGAGCTATATTAATTTAACGTATTACGTACGTGTATTATATTATATAATGAGTTCCGATAATATTATTATCTTTACCCTATTTATAATTATCGGTTATATAATGATATATGAATTTATAAATATTACTTTACAACATTATGATACAGTTATTTTATACCATATACCGTCTATGTAAATTAATTTCCGATGGCACTATTCCCATTTAACAGTTTTGTTATTGGATATATTACATGTATGCTTATTATGGTATGTTTGACGTTTTTACTACTTTAATTATTACAACCGTTGTTTACACACTATTATTTTTATTGAGAATGATTGTTTTATGAAATGCTATCTACTTTATATTACGATATGGGCTACAAATATTTAATGGTTATAATTACCTACAGCCATGATAGCAATGTTTAACAGAAACAGTTTTAAAACGAGGATGACAACTTTAATTGGGGAAAAGCCGAATAATAAAATAATAGCTAACAACATGCATTGCACTCTTTGATGTGCATTATTTGTGATTATATGTTTTGGACATGATATAGGGACAGATAAGCTATATGGATATGTACCGGATTCAGAGGCATACCAGGTGAGGATGGATAACCTTGGATATGTGCCTGTGATACTGTGTTTGATTTTGTTGTTTGACTGAACTGCTGAATTGATTATCGACTGTTATATGATTGAGCTGTTGAGATGATTATTGTTTGCTATTTGATTGTTGTGGATATTGCTGTGATGTTGCTGGATTGTGTTGTTGGTCTGTGGTATTGTGAGTAACCATTGAACTGTTAATTGTGAATAAATAGTGATATGAGATTGTTGGTTGGTTGAGTTTGTGGAATAATCTGAGATAATAGAAAGTTGGATAATTGATGAAAGAGCAATGGATTTGGACTGGAATTGAGATGATAATATAATTGTCATGTGGAAAGTAGTGGTACGACTAGATGGTTAGAGGCTAGTTCTGTGGTGTCATGGCCGGTTTGGTTGGTTGTTGGGGATGTTGATCCCGAATGATGTTGTTATTGGGATGTTGATCCCGGATTTGTGATATTGGGATGTTGATCCCCGATTTGTTGATATTGGGATGTTGATCCCGGATTGTTGATATTGGGATGTTGATCCCAGATTGTGATTTGGCTTGGCATCCAGAATTAGTTAATAACCAGGTACGACTCTAGCTTGACCAGTGACGGAGCCCGGAAGATAAAAATTGGTAATAATAATAATAAGCATTCTTTTGGTCTTGGCTTAGTTGTTTATGGTAGATTTCTTGTGTTGTGATTGCTTGTGCTTACCTCGAAAGTATTACGGTTGATTATATATCTCTGTTTATCCTTCTTCGGTGAGCACTTCGGACTCACCCCTCACCTGCGGGCTTTCATCCCGTAGGTAGAGTTATTTGTGGTACAGGTTTGGTGCATTCCAGACAGGCTGCGGCGTTATCCCTTGGACAAGACTTAGATCCATAGTTTGCATCTATGTCGCATACAGTGTTTTTGTAAGTTATTAAGTCTTTTGCTGTGCAGTTTATTGATATTATTGGGCCATTGGGCCGGTTGAGTTATTGTTGATATTTTTATTTTGGGCTGATGAGCCCGAGTTTCTGTTGTATACACTGTATGCTGGGGTTATTTGGTTGGGTCGTTACAGTTCCGGCACGTGTTTACTGTGTACGGTAAATACGAGTCGGGGCGTTTCAATTATAATTATTTATTTACTAAAATTTAGGTGTTTTTTATTTTTATACAGATTGAATGTGAGCTTTTCATATTTTTAGGGAATAATAATTATTAATTTCCTAAAATTTAGATATTTTTATACCAATTAATGGGAGCTTTTCATATTTTTAGGGAATTATAATTATTAATTTCCTAAAATTTATGTATTTTTTTTTATTTTTATACCAATTGATCGGAGCTTTCCATATTTTAAGGGAATTACAATTATTTATTTCCTAAGATTTAGGTGTTTTTTATTTTTATACCAATTAATTGGAGCTTTCTATATTTTTAGGAAATAATAATTAGTAATTAATAGGAGCTTTCCATATTTTTCGAGAATTATAGTATTAATTTCGATATTTTTTTATTAATATATTTTGTTTCTTTTCCTTTTTTATTTTCTTGAATTTTATTTAATTTTATGTAAGAATAAATTCGTTTTTTTGTTAAAAAATAAAAAAATATTGAACGGTTACAATGCTGCCAGATGTCATCCATCCCTGCATTCCTTTAGTGCAAGTGACGGAATCCATCTGCCCATGGACGGAGGGGTCAATTGCATGAAATTGAGAGTTCAGGTTGTCGATTGACGAAAAAAAAGTTCAAGGGGTGAGTCGAAAATAAACCGGAATACAGGGGGTCAAAATGTAATTAACCCCAGTCAATCACTATAAAACTCATAAGCTAATAACAAACTGTAGCTTCTCATAAGCGCCAATACTGAGATTTAGACAAAGGATTCTCTCCATCCCCTTTGAATAAACGAGCGGATAGTAGGGAACAGGTAGACCTGGCAAAATAGGTTTCGACACGACAACACGACACGAACCCGACACGAAATTAGCATGTATAGATCAGAGATTTTCAACCCATTTAATTAAATGGGTTGACCCGACACGACACGAAAATTAGCAGGTCAGGTTGCGGGTTGACCCTCCAACCCGATGGATACCTATTTATGACCCGATTATATTTAGGGTCTATATATTTTACTGATTTAATACATGATTTATTTACTATTTATGGCCAAAATTATTAAAATTATCCAAAACTGTTGTTATATATGATTTAAAATAATATTACATTATGATTTTATAATTTATAATTATATTTAATGTAAAGAAAATCTAATTATATACCTATTTGCTTGGAAAATGTGCAAAATGGACAAACTCCAAACAAATTTGTAGACTTCCTAGGGTTAACAGGTAACCCGCGGGTCAACCCGAACCCGACACGATTATAAACGGCTTGACACGACACGACACGATTATTATACAGGTCAGGTACGGGTTGAGAAATTAAAACCTGTTTACCTGTTCAACCCGACACGAGCCCGACCCGTCAACACGAATTGCCAGGCCTAGGAACAGGATGGGTACACTCCCTCCTTCCCATACAGATTTGAAGCTAGGGCACGAGCTACTAGGAGGGTTGTGTTTGAAGTAGATACATATAATCCATCACCTGTGGATAATCTCTGGTGAAGCGGAGGATCCTGAAGAAGAACCAGAAGAGGAGGCAGAAGAAGGAAAAAAGTTACCAGGCTATGGAAGAAGGAGACGAATATGGTAATAGCAAACCAAACAGCTCTTTCAAAGATAATGTCCAGAGAAGAGAAAGAGTGCTTGTGGAGAAGAATTGGATAAGGGAACTAAGCCTAAGCTGTTGTGGAGTGAGGATGATGTGATTACTGTCCTGAAAGGCATGATCAGATTTCAGAGACACTGAATGGCAAACGTGCTTGTCACAATATGAGGATATTTTATGAGTTCAAAAGAATGCAAGTCAATGTAGATATTACTAAGAACCAGTTGGCTAGCACAATCAGGAGGCTGAGGAGTAGATGTAAGGTTATCCAAGGTAAGATTGATGATAGTGAACTTGAATCTTTGTACAAGGATGAACATGAAAAGGACTGTTTTTTGCTTTTAAGAAAGATATGAAAAATATGGGGAGGTGATGATATTAAGGAAGATGACAAGGACGATGATAATGGTGGCTGCGGTAGTGGTGGCAATGGTAATAGGGAGAATGATAATTCTACTAAGGAAGATGGAAAGATACCTCAGAAAGAGTTTTGAGGCTAAACAAGAAAAGTTCTAGTCAAGTCACCCATATCTTAATGAGTCGTTGAACCTGGATCAATTTTCTAACTTACATTGCCAACTTTCGGTGCGAGGTTCCTCGAGGAAAAATTGTGCTCCGTTGAGAGGTCATAGCTAAAAATTTATAGGAAAGGTGGAGAAAGTTACATATTGCTGAGATTGACATCCAACTTATGCTAAGAAGCAAACTGAACTTAGATTGAAATCCAACTTATGCTAAGAAGCAAACCGAACTTATATTGGAGGCAATCAACTACAAATGTATTATTTAGTTCTCTTCTATGTAAGATTGCTAATTTGCTGAACTATATTTTGCTTTGGCCAATGTTTGAAAGGTGCGAGAAACTTTTTCTTCTTCCACAATAAACTTACATTTGAATAAAAGGAATAATATGTTGAAAATAAGTGTTTATAGAAGAAGATTAATTGAAATAGATGGAGGAGGAGGAGATGAAATGGAAGAGGTGTTCTTCCGGCAAAATTTTTCTAGTGCCATTATATAGGTACAAAATGACGAGGGGGAGGTAGGTAGGTACAGGAGAAACATGACATCCACATTACATGTATTTTTCATAACACTTCCCCTTGGATGTCATTGTACTATATGTAGAATACGCTTAGGGAGTACTGCCTCATTAAAAACCTTACCAAGAAAAACCCTGTGGGATAAAAACTTGGTGAAGGAAAAAGAGTGCAGTGCGTATTCTACTCCCCCTCATTTTGGCCTCTCTCGATTTCTTGTTGTCGTTGTATGCCAATAATCCTCTTGTCAATTTTTGGGGATGTGTGCCTTGTCTGATCACTTTTGATACATCATTACTCCAACTGGACAATGTGGGTAGCTTTATCTTCATAATTTTTATCGTTGGAGCATCTGTCTTGCCACCTTACTTTTTGTAGTCCCGATGATATTGCAATATCATGTGTAAAGTTGTAGCTGATGTTCGTCTGTGCTTTATGTGGACTAAATAAGGAATCTACATCTGCAAAAATCAACTATACTCTCTTCGGGGTTTACAGGGTTAACATAATACCACACATCTTTTATACCCCGAAGAAAAGAGCAAATTCATATCTTGCCAATAGGTTTAAGTCAAAAGCTTCAGGCTTTATTTTCTTAGCAATACATATTGCACTTCAACAGGGTACTCCAGGACCAGTCTAATAGCACGGTATTTGGAAACCTCTTCTGAAATTCCAATCACTAAACATACAAATTTATTCATACTCAAAATGATTTAAACTCAGTTCAATTTTTGTAATTTCCCGGGAATTAGTTGCTTCAGGCAACTTGGATCCTTCAGGGATCTTCATGTATATTTCACAACTTATGGATCCATAATAGGCTGTAAAAGCATTCATTAGATGCATTTCTAATTCTTTATATAATGCCAGACTTTTCAAATAATTGCATCCACCACAGGGGAGTGAACCTCCTCATAATTAATACCAGATCGTTCGGGTAAAAATTTGTGCAACCGTGCTTTATATCTCATTTATATTTTCCGCACAAATACCCATTTTTCGACCGATCAATTTTACACCATCTGGTGTACGGACTACAGGTCCGATAAATATCTCGCTTCGCAAGCGAATCTAACACAGCCTTTAATTATATCTCTTTATTTTGGCCAATCATACAACACCTACATTCATTAGTAGGTTCATGATCCTCTATTTTAATATTTAGCGCTATAAAAATTCTATTCCGTCGACGGTTATTTCTCGTCGGTTCCATCTTATTTCTAACACTGTAATTGAGATCTCATCATATTCACTTATTTCAGGTACCTGAGTTACTTCTGGAACTTTATCACTTTGTGCCAGAGAATCAACCTTTTCTAGAGGACTTTTAATTCAAACCTCTACTGGAGGCCATATTTTCTTATTGGGGCCATCTTATCACATTTGCTCCTTTTTCTCTATTGAGAATTTCTTTTCTTTTTGGAACCGAGTATAAACTATAGATTCATTTGCATACTTATATTGTTCTTCAGGAACATCAATTTAAACAGGAGCATTTGCAGCTGGTATATGGTCACACTTAATTTAAATGTGTCTGGCAATTGCATATCAATTTTTTTTGCAAATAAATCATCTTCTTTTGATTATATGAGGATCAATATTCATATATATAATGTATTTCAACAATCTTGATCCAACTGCTTCTTTCCTCCCCCTTATGTTGGATAAACTCTATCATCAAATTAACATACCCAACATACACAACATATATTCCCAATCTTCTTTAAGGACCAACAAAACAATGCTATGGTGGAGTATTTTTATCATGTGACCATTAATCAATTAAAGGGGAGATCTTATCATGTTGGCTTGATGCACTCAAGTGTTGCTGCATATAAAATACCATTTTCTCAAACAGTGATATTTCATCAATGGTTCTGCAATCAATTGTCAATATGGCCCAGAACTGTTTGGGTTTATTTCCAATGATATACATTCTCCATTAAAGAAATATATCAGCATAATCTAGACATATAGTCTAGTAACATAAGTAGGGATATGTACCCGCAAGTGGCTTAATCATTAAAACAAGTGTGCACAATGCCCACTTGCGTTACACAATAGACCATCTAGTCGATGCATCGTAAAAATTACCTAGATGGTTAACACCGCGGATTATCAGTCCGCGTTTATGTCCCTGAACTATTTTCAAACTTGCTGGTGATACTAGGCCATTCTCATCTTAGGAAGGCCGTATAATCACTTTCGCAGCAAACAAACTCATAGAAATTCATTGATTGTAAAACTTCTGGTTTTTCAATGAATGATCCAATAAATTTCGTGCATCATTATTGACCCGGGATGGCCCAACCGGTCATGCCAAACAATAAGTCCATGTAGCAACTTCAAGTTGGTGCCAGCTTCATGCTGGATAACTTAGAAAAATTATTTACCAGCTTCTGGCTGGTGCATACTAGCTATAAATTAAATATCTATCTGTCAACTTCTAGTCGGTCTCAGCTTTAGGCTGTATAAACTTGTGTATTTAAACATTTAAAATTACTAGCTTCAGGCTAGAGCATTTCAGCTTCTGGCTGGATATGGTAAGTTTAATAACTTAAATTGCTAGCTTCAGGCTGCAATATATGTGCCAATATTAGGCTTATATCTGTCACTCATGTCGGAAAAGATCAGAATTATTGAGCAAACTTTTCCAAAAGCAACTTTGGAGTTTTGTGAAAACCGAAAAATCTTCAGGATCTTTTCGGAGATAAGTGAAAGGGTCCACATTTGAAATACTGACACGTGGCTGTCTAAGCTCAGGCTATAAATAAGGGCAGAAATATGTGTTAAAACATGTAGATTCAGAAAAACTCAGAAAAATCAACAAGACAAAAAAAATGCCTTCCCCAGCTACTGTTTTCTTTGTTGAGGGTGCCTCTCTAGGGAGAAGAAATAGGTTAGCTTATAGTATGGTGAATGAGCAGCAAGAGGAATTACCGAATGATCTGGCGAGAATTCCTCGTTTAGTGTTTGTTGATGAACTATATTCATCTAGGTTCTTTGTAACTCCTATGGAAGAAACATTCTTCCTAGAGGACCAAAGCAATCTAAAGGCTTCCTTTTATGGCTCGGCTAATTCTATTATGTTTTTCATATCTAATAGACTGCAGGATTTTCAGCTAGAGCCTTCATGTCAAATTTTAAATCAAAGCAGTTATTATCAGGTTTCCATGATGGCTCGGAGCGTCCCAAGGGTGATTGGGTTACCACCTACATGGCCTAAGGTACGACTTTTACTGTGGAATTGCAGGGGTGTAGCAAGAAGGTCTCAAGACTTTGTGCGTACCTTAAGGGATCTGAAGAATTAGTACAAGCCTAACATGGTACTGATTACTGAGACTTTGTGGCAAGCAGGAGAGAATCATGGTGTGATTCCACTTCGTTTTCCTCCAACGAATCGGTTTGAGATACCTGGAGAAAACAACATAGGTGGTATGTGGTTCTCCTGGAACGACAGTGTTAGGGTCAACATTAATGGTGAGGCTCAGAGTTTCAGGGTTAATGTTGAACCCAACAGATAGATTACTGTTTAAACATATGTATGAGAACCATTCTTCTTTGAATGTTCTCCAGTTATGTATCCGTTTATGCAATAATAATATGCATGTTTACTTTGAGATTTTTCCATTTATTATCTCATTTACGCTTACAGGCACAAACAATTATACAATCTTATTCGCTTCAGGGAATAGATCAAAGTTAATTCATCGGGATCCATAATAATTCATTTTATTACTAGGGGTGTCTGTACTCTTCAAGAGTATATGCTCTTCCAGAGCGTAAATATACGATCTTCTAGATCATATTTAAAACATGCGTTCTTCAGGAACATATTCGGTTTTATGCTCTTCTGGAGCGTGCTAATCTTTTTCTCATTTCGAGATGTCATAATATGTTATATTGACATCCACACATATAATTCTCCCCCTATGGATGTCAATTTTTGCATTGTCTTCGAGACTCATGCTTGAGGCATTATTCTAGAAACAATTATAAAGTACTGAAAATTAAATAAAATAAATTGCAATGCGTATTAATTTAAACTGAACATAAAATAAATTGAATATAAATTGCTCCTTCAGGGTAAGCAAGTATATTATCCACCTTCTGGTGGTTATATAATTTCCATCTTCTGGTGGTAATAGCTTTTATTTTCGATTTTCCTTTAAAGGATCTTCAGGATCTTCGGAACGGTAAGACTTCCAGTCTTCGTTGTATTTTTTATTGAGTCTGCTGGACTCTGATATTTAGTCTTCCAGACTATTATTATGTAAATTCATGTCTGCATTTAATACCCATAATGAATTTCTTCTGGAAATTATAAGGGTCTCGAGTAACATAATTTAAATAAAGAATTGAATAACCGAAAAATTAAAAGTAATGGGCCTTACATAAAATTAGCCCAATAAAAATTAAATTATCGTAAAGCAAATGCGATGGACCTTATACGAGCCCAATAAAATCGTGAAGAAATTAAAACAAGAAATTAAGTACAATGGGCCTTATATGAGCCCAATTGAAATGTAAAGAACAGAATATTAAAATATAATGGGCCTAATATAAGCTCAAGCTTAATATAAATGAAAAAAAAATAAATACAATAGCCTTCCGGTCTTTTGCTGCATTTTTCTTTTATCGAGTCTTCTGGACTCTTTCATTTAGTCTTCGAGACTATTATGCATTTCAATGCACTTCAGCATTTAATGCCCATATCAAATTTCTTCCGAAAATTTTGAGAGCCACCGCCGTTCTCTTCTCGCTCGCGCACAGTCCAACCGGGTCTTCTCGCTCTCGCGCAGTCCAACTGGGTCGGGCTGCTCTCACAGCCGCCGCCCCTGCTGCAGCCGCGCCGCGTTTTCTTACACCCCGACGCCGACGGCGAGGAAGCAGTCGAAGGTGGGGAGGGGAATGAGGTGGATGAGCCTCTCCAACTTCCTGGTGGCGCTGGTCTCATCGGAGAAGAAGGCGGAGAGGTCGAGAACCGGCAGGGCTTCGTCGACTTGTGGTCATCATCGTCGTCTATGATGTTGGTGACGAGGTGGGGAGTTGTCGGGTGGCCGCCGGGAGGCCGGAGATGACGTTGACGTCGCGGATGGATCCGGCAGCCATAGAGAAGTCTGGCGCCACCGTCGTCTTCCACCGGGTAAGTCACCGGCTTCCCTTTTCCTTCTCTGCTTTATTTTGAATTTTGTATTCCAATACCCGATTTAATTCGGATAGTTGCTGTGTTTGTGGGAATTAACCCAATTGGGTTTTGTTTTGTATCTGTGGGATTGATGGGGTGTTGTTTGGCCGGACTTGAGCTTACTCGACCGGAGGTTTGGCTTGGTGGTTCACGGTGGGTTGATGGTGGCGGTGATCGGGTCTTGCTAGCATTCTATTTCTTTGTTTCTTGCTTGTAAAAAAAATGCTCGGGTAGATACGTTATCGTGCTGATAACGTGTTGAAAATAAGTGTTTATGGAAGAAGATTAATTGAAATAGATGGAGGAGGAGGAGATGAAATGGAAGAGGTGTTCTTCCGGCAAAATTTTTCTACATTTCATTCATATTATTCTTGCCATTATATAGGTACAAAATGACGAGGGGGAGGTAGGTAGGTACAGGAGAAACATGACATCTACATTACATATTTTTCATAACATAATACAGTTAAGTGCCATGCACAACTTTTGTGTTCAAGTATCGGATTACTCACCATATACTAAATAAAAAAGAAAATTACAGTCTGGGGCTTTGACTGATTAAAAATCAAATAAGCTTTTTCTTTTTAATATACAAATCGATTGCCCTCGCTTGAAGCACCCTCAATAATTGAATTACACTATAGCAGCAATAATGCCACAACATACCAGAATCCACGTGATCTCTTGCAAAACAAAAAAGACCGACTAAACATAAAAGGCTATTAACAAAGAGAACTTGAACAAAATCTCCAGTCAAATAAGGTGACCTTTTTACAGCTCCAAATGTTACCTACAGGTCAGAACATCATAAATGACCAATTATGAACCTAGTACCTGCATTTCTACAAGTCTTTGTATAACAACTGATACTTCGGAATTCGCTCTGGAGGCAGTGGACAAGTCACGATTGGCTTCCCTTTCATGGCCCCTGTGAATATAGCCTGCACAGATGAGAGGCAACTTTCAGCATGGTTTGCACCCTCGTGCCAGTAAGAACTGATCTCAGACACAAATTGTTGTCCTATAAAGGCTACAATCCATCATCAAATCAAGATCACATGTAACTGAACTGGCAAAGACAAGCAAAATAAAGCAATCAAACGAATGCAATGCCCTTTTTCTTTAGCAGAATACAGTAAACATTTTTGATACTAAAATTAGCAGTGAGGACCTATAGTAAGCAAGCAAGCTGGCCCTTGCTATGCAGTTGCCGGCATAGCTATATCCCCTCTATGAGAAATGATTTTGTTTCTTGAAATCAAAAGTAGTTGATATTGAATATGATAAATTTCAACCTATCAGCTTATCACCTCAACATAGACCTGGGGAATCATATTATGATTAGCTCTCACCTTCTTGACTGGAAAAAATTATTAACATTTATCCTTGTCAATACTGCTACCAAACATAGAAAAATGATATATCAATTCTCTCAATCATCTTAAAAATTGCTGATAAATGCAACATTTCAGAAAACCTTTTAAATACATAATTTATCTGCAATCTCTGTACACCACGTTCTCATGGTTTGGAGACAATAAAACGGATAAAGAGCATGACAATATCTTTCCTTCTATGTCCAATTCTCCCCTCTGTTAGCTTTGATACAAGATGACCACGGGATTCCTAACGTTTACCAGCAACAAACGTTGTCACTCTAATAGGAATTGCAAGGATGGAAACTCGTCACGCTCCATAACCCTCTATCGGGAAGGATATTGCTAACAGATTACCATCTCACTGCCACAATCCCTTCTCCAATAAAAAACAATCCATGTCTTTAAACCACCAATCATAATCAAATCATTGATATTCTCCTCGCTCAGTATTCACAGCGCTTGAACTCTAGAGCCAGTTGATCACTAAATTGCAGACTCAGAAACCACTAAGCCATTATTCTTATTCGTAAACTAAGATTTAAAAATCGCATACAGGCTAATGCAATTCTCACATCTGAACAGGACATCCTTAAATATAGAACAAAAATTTAAAATTTTCAAATAAGAAAATAGAGCACAGGCAAGAAATACATGCTTCCAAATACCTACATACCTCAACAACAGCAATGAAGTCTTGTTTTGTATGAAACGCACCCACCCACTTAGTATGATCCGCAGTCCTGCACCCACGTCCATCGTGGCAAAATTAAAAGGGGGAAAAAAGGGAAAGGATAGGGGAATAAATAATAATTATAAAAAAAAAAAGAGAAAAAAAACAGAAGAGAAGAGAAGGGTTACCCAGAATCCATTTTCATGTGATGGGCGTTGAAGAAGAAAACGGTAGAGGGAGTCAAAGTGATGTCGAAGTAGTTGACGTAAACCTGGACATCCGGGGAATCAATGTCTACTAGGGCTATACTTGCGAACTTGGAAACGTTGCGTTCCGTTTTCGAAAGCTGCAATTTTCGAAACTTTATTAGAAAGACGACGCAAAAGCAGCAAAGAGAAAGAGAAAATGGGGGAGGAGAACGGAATTGATTGAAATTTTTATAATGATTAAACTTAAAAAGGAAGGGAAGGGAGAATATACATACGATGTCGTCCAGCTGGAGACAAACGGCGTCGGAGGAGCGGCCGAAACGGAGGACCAGGACCTTGTCGATGGTGTCCCTTATTATGGAATCGATCTCCTTCTTCTTTGTTAGCGTCGTTAACCGATAGCTCATCTTCTTCTTCTTCTTCCTTTTGCTTTTTTTTTCTTTTTTCTTTTTTTTTTCTGTTTCTGTATCTTTTGCCTCCGGTTGAATCAAATTGAACAGTTCAATTCCAATTCCAATTCCAATTCAAGGGGTTTTGCTTGTTAATATCCGGATGGAATTTGGCGCTGATTTGTTCGTTGCTCGTAGTAAAAGGGAATACAGAAAAGGCCCAAATACATGAGCTTGGGCCAGTTTGTACTTACTTGCCATATCCTTTTCACTTAAACGACCTGTCACCCTCACCTAAAGTATGTAAAAAGCAAGCTGTCACCTGGAGCTAGAATTTTTAGCTGAAGTTTCTATTTGATGTCAAAGTCAAACAAACCTCTGAATAAAATTTCAATTACATTGATAATACAACCATTACAAAAATCTTCCATTAAGCCACATCCAGACAAGAAAAGCCTGCTTACAAGGTGGGGACTCTATAAAACTAAGAAATTCTGGGTCAATCAGCAGAGGTCTCCCATGCTTTCATTCTGGATCAGGAGAACCACCAGGAACAAGCTGCACGGCCAACCAAGAATCATTAGCATCCCTCATTTTATCATTTTACTAAGTCAATCTGTCGTAATCCTTGATTTTTTAGAGTCATTAGCATAAAAGCCCACTGTTTACCACAAAATAAACTCCATAAGCTGGACACTATATGAATTCTCATTGCAACTCTTTCATCCAACACTTCATGCGGTCTACTTCCACCAACAATCATTGGATGTAATACAAGAACAGTTCCAAATTTCATATCACACGTGTCAATTGGTGTTCAAAATTTTGTTAAACATGGAATTATAGAGAAAATTAGATAATCATTTCCTTTCAGTCCAAACAAGACATCAATTTGCGATCATCGCGGAGTTAGAAGGAAAGAGACATTGCTCACAGTAATTACTTACAATGGCAATGTTGTTTCCATTGAGCAATATCTGATCAAGCTTTGTTATCCGCCGCCCTTCAGATGTGATTTCACTGTAACAATTAGATATATAGAAGCTTATTGCAAGCAAAGCTGGAATCAAATACGCAGAATTTGAGGTCATAAAGAAAATATGCTAGTGTGCTTCTCTATAGCCGAAGGTTACAAAGACAGAGCAACAAAGAATTGCAAATGATGACCAACAATGATCAGCTACCACTGATGGACCTTTTACATTGTAATTCATACAACAACAATACTGCAATAATATATCAAATCTGAAGCATCCGATAAATGCAAAAGCACTTGTTTAGTCAATCATGATGAAATTTAAGAGTAATTTATTGCTATTTTCTGTGTCATTTTAGCTCCTAGTGATTGGTTTTCAAGGAGAACTAAAGATAAAAACATGCCTTTGCTCATTTTTTACTGGAACAATGAATGAAGAAATACAAAATTGGTAATGACTGCAACTGCTAATAACTCTTTCAGACACCTTGCCTATAACTTTTTCAAACCCTTGTCTTCACCAGAAATGCCAATGAGATATGACTCATTTTGAAACCCTTTCCCCAAATCCCCAGGATTGTAGGCGATGGAAACTTTCCTCTCAATAATCAACCTAATCAATGAATCCCTAACCAAACCTCAATAGCTAGGCAGTTATTGTTTCCGTGAGAAACCACTTCAGGTATTACCATATTGATTCTACCCCTTTTCTGATTATGCCATTACCAATCAAAAAAAAAAAAAAACACTTCAGGTATTACCTCCCAAGCAGAGAGCTGCTAACCGTACGGATTTCACTTACTTAATCTGAAATTAAGAAATCAAAAATTCAAGCTGACATGTTATAGACTAAACCACAAGTCAATACTACTTCCATCCCCAGGCCCGACTCTCCATTTTCCCAAAGTCCTCACAATTCTTACACCAGATAAATGAGCAATAGGCTTTGTACTAAATGAATAATAAGCCACAGCTAGCAGTATCCTGAGCCATAGCACAAAAATGAAACCCAGTTTCGTTCTAATAACATTATCTCTTACATACAAATTACAAAGAACACGATAATGTCCCCATTCGCCAACAAGAACAAAAATCCATCGAAAATCAAACCAGAAACAAAAAAAAAAAAAACATAAAACCAGATAACCAATTAAATTTACAACCAAAAGATGCAAAAACAAAGAGAGGGGAGCGTTTTGAACAAACATACTATTCAGTGACGTCTTCGAGGACCATGTTGACGTAGACATCGAAGCCACGGAGAGTACCAACGAGCTCCTTGTCTCCTTTCATAATGACCCATATTTTAGACCCTATGCACCTATCTATTAACTCTGTCAAAAAAAAAAAGAAAAAGAAAAAGAAAAACAGACCCACAGGAAAGGGGAAGACAAGACAAACCCAAATGTCAATAATTCCTTGTTTGTTGGCTGCAAAGTTACTAGAAGTAGGAGATGGAAGTATTGTGAACCTGATGGGAGGAGCTGGGATGGATTGGTGCTGGCCATGACTGATTTGACTGTGAGGGTTTTTTCCTCCGGCGAGGCGGGAGTGTAAAGCCTTTTTCCTCCTCTTTTTTTTTTTTTGTTTTTTTCTTACGGTGCAGCGCGATTATTTGGCCGCCGTGTTACGGTGTCGTAGTGAGGCATTGGGGAGGCCTGGGGGTGCCCAATTTTTTTTTTAACTATTAAACTTTTTTGCTGTTTCGAAATGACTGAAATAACCCGTTGCACATTTGCTTACGTGTTGAATTTACACCTAGGATGAGCATCCAAGCAAAATAATAAAAAGATCTAAAAATTTTTACCAAAAAAATAACTAAAAATTTCTAATTTTTTATGTGTGAAATTTGCTAAAAAGAAGTATATGGTGTGTTCTGAGTGTTTTCTTTCTACCTAAGACATTGAAGTAGACAAGAGAGATTAAATCCAAAACCTAAGAGAGAAACTCAAAAATTGAAGAGGAACAAACCCAAAAATAAGAGAGAAACAAAAATAAGAGAGAAACAATGAAACAATAAGAGAGAAACAATAAAACAAAAGAGTCCTCGAGTTCCAATGCACACAACTTTGCCTTCATGCCTCGTTTGTACTCCTACTTTATATAGCCAATAGAGGGTTTACGGAATGACTTTCCTTGTAATTATTTACTCTTATAATCACAATTTCTAAATATTTAACCATGACTTTCTCCTATTTTAAGTTAATTATTTTATCGTATCTCGGTTCAGTGTGGTATCAAACTATCTCAACCATCTATATTCTGGTGTTAATAAAACTAGTCACCTCTCCGTGTTACACACGGATTGGATGGTAGTCAACTGATTTTGTCTGTAATGTTTTTAAAAAAATAAAGTAAGAAAAAAATAAACAAATATAAAAAATCATAGAATTTGAATCAATTGTGATGCATTAACTTAATATGAACAAAACACAAAATATCAATCAATTAAACATTTGATTGTTTTTTTTTTTGCTTAAATAATGAAAAGAGGTTAAGAAAATGACAATCGATGATTAGTAATAATAATAAAAATAGAGAAAGAGATAAGCTAAAAGAACAACAATGGTAGAGAAATTTGACTGTTATTCACGAAGAGGAAGTCTCTATCTACAACCCTTCATTCTCTCTTCTTTTTTTTACCTTTTTTTTTTTTTGTTCTTTGAACAACAATTTTGTGTTTTAATTTGATGAACAACATCCATATATATATATACAAAAAATTATCATTGAAGCGCCCCGACCCGTATTTACCGTACACAGTAAACACGTGCCGGAACTGTGACAACCCAACCCAATAAACCCAAGCATACAGTGTGAACAACAATAACTCGGGCCCAATGGCCCAATACAATAAACAGCATAATCAACATAACCGGCCCAATGGCCCAACAATAGCGAAAACATGCACAGCGGAAGACTTATAAAGACACACATATACACTGTATGCATAAATGCAAACTATGGATCCGAGCCCTGTCCAAGGGATAACGCTGCAGCCTGTCTGGAATGCATCAACCTGTATAATGAACAACTCATCCTACGGGATGAAAGCCCGCAGGTGAGGGGTGAGTCCGAAGTGCTCACGACAATGGAAAGACGATCAATATGGACACTAAAAATTACTCAAGTCAAAGACATAGGCTAAACAGCCCAACCGAAAGACACGACCCAAAAGACTCAATAAAACCAATTATCCAATTTTATCTTTCCGGGCCCCGTCACGGATAAGCTAGGGTCGTACCAGGTTATCAACCTGTTCCTGGTGCCAGATCAAAAAGAACCCGGGATCAACATCCCAATATCAAACTCAGGGATCAACATCCCAATCAAACCGGCATCAACATGCCCATCACAAGTAACCCAGATCATGGCACCACAAAACAGTCACAAACCATCCGGTCGTACCTCTACTTACCACGTGACAATTATATTACCATCATTAAAAACAAACCGTAGGGATCGACATCCCTAATCAAAATCCCGAGGATCGACATCCTCATCACAATTCATTATTAATCCATTATTACTTAATCCAAAAGACACAGAAATTCGATACGGGGATAGACATCCCAAAAATACCAAACAAGCACCGGGATAGACATCCCGAGCCAAAACACAACAAAAGCACAGCATCCAACAATGCAACAACACCAAACACAATAACCGAGTAATAAGGCACATATTGAAGGAAATCCATCCTCACCTTGGCCGATTACCCAACTTCGAAAACTATGACCGGTACGACGCCGGCTCCTCGGGAAACTGCCCGATATCCAAACTATACAACAAAACCATACATACACATAAATGCACATAATCGGTATGCTATGATGCCTCTACTGCGAAATATACCCATCCCGATTCTTATCTGATATTATTATCTCTTATCGAAAATAATTAACCGTACGTACATCCGAATATTATTTCGGTACTATACTTTAATTAAAATTCCTTTCAAAATAATTTCATGAAATAACCATAATTTCCAAAATAATAATCTACATAATTTTTTCAGAAAATAATAAGCTATTTATAATTTTTAGAAATTATTTATATGGTATTTATCTTTTCTAAATATATATACAATTTAATTTCCTACACAAAACATAATTAATTTTAATTTACAAAATACATATTTATTTACATATGCCACAATCATAATTTTCCAGACGAAAATAATATACATATTAATTTCCAGAAATTAATTTAAGGTATATATATATTTTCCAATTAATAATAGTTTTTTCCCAAAACAAAACTTAATTATTAAACCAAGTAAATATATTTATATTTTCCTAAAAATTACAGAATTAAATTGGCAGTAATTTACTAAAAATAAATACATAATTTTTTTCCAAAATTATATATCAGATTATAGGTAAATGAATATATATATGTGTAAATTGTTTTTTTTTAAAAAAAATAAAACCGGACTGGGCTGAACAGTACCAAGCCCAGGCTTGTACTGTGCCAAGCCCAGCCGGCCCAATCGTCCAACCCAACCCAGTACTATTCGCCACCCGTTTAGAGAAAACGGGTCAAGAGCGGGTCGCGGGTCTCACCTCGGGTTGCAGGGCTGGTGACGACGGCGGCGGCACGAGGGAGGGAAGCGAGCATAGCAGGGGATCAGGCGGCGGCTGGCGACTCCAGGGGCGGTGGAACGGCGGCGCGAGGCGGCACGACGGCTGAGCAGAGGCGCGGAGAAGCGGATCCACGGGTTTCGCCGCGGGTCTGCGGCGCGTGACGGCGCCTCCGGCGGTGGATCGGCTCGGCGATGGCAGGGGCGAGGTCGCGCCGGTGAGGAGAAGCAGCTGGGGCGGCGGTGCGGCGAGAAGACGGCCGGAGCTCGTCCTAGTGCACAGTAGCAGCGAGCGGCGAGGGTGACTACTGTTACTCCATATTTTTCCTTTTTTT
>JAKUCV010000166.1:0-56726 GCA_028386065.3 Turnera subulata | reverse complement strand
GAGATCAAGGACAACTTCTGACTCCGAGAACGACAGCTACATCGGCGGCAGAGCTTTCCCAACAAGCTCCGATGACGAACCTCCGAAGAAACGCTTCAAGACCAACATCATCGGTCTGCAAGAGCACATGGTCGTTTCCCCAAAACGACGGAAGAAGCGGGTCCCCAAGAAAACTGAAGACAGGAAAGGAAAGGCAGTTGCTGAGAGCAGCACTCCGCAACAGAAGCTGACGCAACTGAACTTCTCCCTGAAGAAGATCAGCTCGGCGGTGGCGCAGATAGAACTGGCGTGCATGGAACTCTTCCCGCACATGGAAAATGTCAAAAAGATTGTAAAAGACCTAGAGAAGCAAGTAACTCCATAGAGAGTACTTCTTCTCCTGTTGTAAACCTATTATGAAATCAATAAAATAAATTTCCTTTCAAAATCAAAATCTCTTATTTAATTATGTAAACTCGTGCTTACAGAAAATTAAAAACGTTCCAAGGCAAAGCAAAAATCAATAATAAGAATATAAAATCAAATATAAAGAAATTAAAAACAAAACTCATTTAACAAAATCAAATCAAAAAGAAATTAAAACAAGATATGTTTCATGATCGGTGCTTGTATCGGACGAAAACACCCTCGAACCAAGAAACGTAATACACGCAACTAACGGTGACGTCTGTTAACCTCGTGAAGAAGATACCCGTCAACTCGGAAGGCGATGATCACGGGAACGTCCTGTGTCCCTCGAAAGACACGTTACCCACTTGTTCACAATTCCGCATAAGCCAAAACGTCTGTCGAGGCTCGTATCTCTCCACGATGTCCGAACAGCTGTGAACTTGTCGCACATGCACTCTACTCAAGGTGTGGTCCCATCCGTCTAGCATCAACGGTCACAGATGCAAGTGATAAAAGATGTAGGAAAATATAGTAAAACCATGGAAAGAAAAGACAAGGTAGCCAGAGCGAAAGAAAATCATGAGTTAGGAAAAGCTTGAAAAACTCTGGCATGGGTCCGAGAATCGCGTAAAGCAACAAAACATTAAATACAACAACGGTAAAATTCAAAAAGCAAATCTTGAAAATCAAAAACAATAAACACGCTCCCCATAGGTGTATAAAAGAAGGAGCGGTGATGTGTAAATTATCAAAAGCATTAACGCAACAAAACCATTCTGAAAAACAAAAACGCAACGCTCCAAAAACAGAATCCCACACGTTCCAAAAACGATGCCTGCTCCATCTTCCGTATTCTTCGTTGAAGGTGCCAACCTTGGCAGAAGGAATCGACTGGCGTACAGCATGGTCAACGAACGCGCTGAAGAACTACCGAACGAGCTCGGCAGGATGCCACGACTGGTCTTTGTCGACGAGCTCTATTCCTCAAGATTCTTCGTCACTCCCATGGAAGAGGTGTTCTTCCTAGAGGACCATGGGACGCTGAGGACTTCCTACTACGGCTCAGCAAACTCCGTGATGTTCTTCATCTCGGATAGGCTACAGGAGTTCAACCTGGAGTCCACTTGCCAAACTGTGGAGCAAGGCGCTTACTACCAGCTCGCAATGACAGCCCAGAGCATACCCAGAATGACTCGGCTACCTCCAACCTAGCCAAAGGTACGGCTACTGGTGTGGAACTGTAGAGGAGTTGCAAGGCGTGCTCAGGAGTTCTCACGCACTTTGAGGGACTTGAAGAACCAGTACAAGCCCAATATGGTTCTTCTGACGGAGACACAGTGGCAACCACGGGACGATCACGGTCTCATCCCACTCCGATTCCCTCAAGCTAACTGGTTCGAGATTCCTGGCCAGCGCGACAGAGGCGGCATGTGGCTTTCTTGGAGCGACAGAGTCACGGTCAACGTCAACAGTGACGCAAACAGCTTCCGTGTCAACGTCGTTGCGAACCGTTAATGTATTTCTATTTTTATAAATTATCAAAAATCTATGTATTTTTTTTTCCCTTTTTGTAAAATGTCAAGTATCAATGTACTATTTTCCTTTTGCAATCAAAATATTAATATTTCCTTTTCTATCAAAATATTAGCAATAAAAATAATACTTGTATTTTCGCTTATTTTTGGCATCATTACCTCATATGTGTATGTTCCGCGACAGCTGGCGTCCCTCGACTGGATCCATAATGCACTAACTAAATGATGCAAAATAATAAACAACTGGAGCGAACTATGCAAACAGGACAACAGACACACAAAGACTGCCCAACAAGACCTAACGCCCGCTCCGCTACCAAAATGAAGCGCCCCGACCCGTATTTACCGTACACAGTAAACACGTGCCGGAACTGTGACAACCCAACCCAATAAACCCAAGCATACAGTGTGAACAACAATAACTCGGGCCCAACGGCCCAATACAATAAACAGCATAATCAACATAACCGGCCCAATGGCCCAACAATAGCGAAAACATGCACAGCGGAAGACTTATAAAGACACACATATACACTGTATGCATAAATGCAAACTATGGATCCGAGCCCTGTCCAAGGGATAACGCTGCAGCCTGTCTGGAATGCATCAACCTGTATAATGAACAACTCATCCTGGGATCAACATCCCAATATCAAACTCAGGGATCAACATCCCAATCAAACCGGCATCAACATGCCCATCACAAGTAACCCAGATCATGGCACCACAAAACAGTCACAAACCATCCGGTCGTACCTCTACTTACCACGTGACAATTATATTACCATCATTAAAAACAAACCGTAGGGATCGACATCCCTAATCAAAATCCCAAGGATCGACATCCTCATCACAATTCATTATTAATCCATTATTACTTAATCCAAAAGACACAGAAATTCGATACGGGGATAGACATCCCAAAAATACCAAACAAGCACCGGGATAGACATCCCAAGCCAAAACACAACAAAAGCACAACATCCAACAATGCAACAACACCAAACACAATAACCGAGTAATAAGGCACATATTGAAGGAAATCCATCCTCACCTTGGCCGATTACCCAACTTCGGAAACTATGACCGGTACGACGCCGGCTCCTCGGGAAACTGCCCGATATCCAAACCTATACAACAAAACCATACATACACATAAATGCACATAATCGGTATGCTATGATGCCTCTACTGCGAAATATACCCATCCCGATTCTTATCTGATATTATTATCTCTTATCGAAAATAATTAACCGTACGTACATCCGAATATTATTTCGGTACTATACTTTAATTAAAATTCCTTTCAAAATAATTTCATGAAATAACCATAATTTCCAAAATAATAATCTACATAATTTTTCCAGAAAATAATAAGCTATTTATAATTTTTAGAAATTATTTATATGGTATTTATCTTTTCTAAATATATATACAATTTAATTTCCTACACAAAACATAATTAATTTTAATTTACAAAATACATATTTATTTACATATGCCACAATCATAATTTTCCAGACGAAAATAATATACATATTAATTTCCAGAAATTAATTTAAGGTATATATATATTTTCCAATTAATAATAGTTTTTTCCCAAAACAAAACTTAATTATTAAACCAAGTAAATATATTTATATTTTCCTAAAAATTACAGAATTAAATTGGCAGTAATTTACTAAAAATAAATACATAATTTTTTTCCAAAATTATATATCAGATTATAGGTAAATGAATATATATATGTGTAAATTGTTTTTTTTAAAAAAAAAATAAAAAACCGGACTGGGCTGAACAGTACCAAGCCCAGGCTTGTACTGTGCCAAGCCCAGCCGGTCCAATCGTCCAACCCAACCCAGTACTATTCGCCACCCGTTTAGAGAAAACGGGTCAAGAGCGGGTCGCGGGTCTCACCTCGGGTTGCAGGGCTGGTGACGACGGCGGCGTCGCGAGGGAGGGAAGCGAGCATAGCAGGGGATCAGGCGGCGGCTGGCGACTCCAGGGGCGGTGGAACGGCGGCGCGAGGCGGCACGACGGCTGAGCAGAGGCGCGGAGAAGCGGATCCACGGGTTTCGCCGCGGGTCTGCGGCGCGAGACGGCGCCTCCGGCGGTGGATCGGCTCGGCGATGGCAGGGGCGAGGTCGCGCCGGTGAGGAGAAGCAGCTGGGGCGGCGGTGCGGCGAGAAGACGGCCGGAGCTCGTCCTAGTGCACAGTAGCAGCAAGCGGCGAGGGTGACTACTGTTACTCCATATTTTTCCTTTTTTTTCTTCTTTTTTTTCTATTTTTCCTTAATTCATTTTCTTTTCTTTTTCTTGATTTTCTTCTCTCTTTTTTTTATTTCCTGATCTCTCTTTTTTTATTTCTGTTTCTTTTTCTATTTTTTTTTCTGTTTCTTCTTCCTTTTTCTTTTTTTTTTCCTCTCTTTTTTTTTCTCTCTTTTTCTTTTCTCTCTTTTTCTCTCCTTTTTCTCTTTTCTCTCTTTTTTTTCTTTTTCTTCTCCTCTCCTCTCCCGGCTCTTCTTCTTCCTTTTTATAAACCTGAAAATGGTACTATTTAACATGTGATACCAATAATACGATTCGTTCGTATTACGGGCGAATCGGATCCAGACCGGAAAATAACAGATACCTCCTTAGTTATTTTCCGGTGTGATTTTCCGAGAAATTCCGAAACCCGAAAAATACCAACTTAGTTCTGAAAAATCAACGGAAGAATCACGAGCGCGGGAAAATACTCGGATTCGAAAAACGACTCCCGATTTACCTTGAATTAATTACCCAAGATTAATTCAACAGTAAATCACAGTAAAACAATTTCTACAGTCCCAGTAAAAATCCAAATTTTACCCGGGCTGTTACAATCATGACTCTTCATTTACCATATACATTTTCATTCAATGCCAACAATAAATAAATAGATGATGAATATCATAATTACAAAAAATTTTTGATCTACTCAAGGGTAAATATATTTGTATTTGATGATTCATTGATCCATAATTTTTTTTCATGCCATACATCCTTAGTATTTTATAATTACACTTAATGTATAAGTCTTTCCATAATTACATCTTTCTTCATACGTGGCCACCAGAAATGACTCCTCAAATTCTGGTACATCTTGGTGCTTCTAGGGTGCATAGCATACGGCGTCATATGTCCTTCTTCCAAAATCTGTCTGCGTAGGTCACCAACACTGGGTACACATAGACGTTTCCCCAGCATCAATGCACTATCCTCAACTATGCAAAACTTGTCTTCCTTCCCACTACGGATTGCTTCTTTCAGCTTGATCAAGTCGGGATCTCCATCTTGTAGTTCCACAATCCAGCCTCTCAGGTTAGACTTGACTTCAATATGGGTCAACAAGGCTCCTGTCTCATCAACTGACAAATCAACTCCCATCTTCCTTAACTCGATGAGTGAGGACATCGAGTAGGTCGTGGAAGCATCTTCTGGCTGTCTCCGGCTCAAAGCATCTGCTACCACGTTAGCTTTTCCAGGGTGATACTCAATCGTACAATCATAATCATTCAGCAACTCAACCCAACGTCGTTGTCGCAGGTTAAGTTCCTTCTGAGTCATGATGTACTTGAGACTCTTATGATCTGTGAAGATCCGGCATCTCTTACCGAACAGATAATGTCGCCAAATCTTCAAGGCAAGGATCACTACGGCCATCTCTAGATCATGTGTCGGGTAGTTCTTCTCATGTGGCCTCAACTGTCTCGAAGCATAGGCAATTACTCGACCTTCTTGCATCAGAACTGCTCCCAAACCAAGACCTGAAGCATCACAAAACAGCAAGTACTCTACTCCTGGCTTAGGTACTGTCAAGAATGGTGCTGATGTCAACTTATTCTTCAGTTCATCAAAGCTCTTCTGGAAGGCATCACTCCATACAAAAGCTTGATCTTTCCTCAATAGGTTTGTCATTGGACTGGCTATCAAGGGAAAACCCTCGATGAATCTTCGATAATATCCTGCAAGGCCAAGAAAACTTCTGACTTCGGGTACCGTCTTGGGAGGCTCCCACTCTAAAACGGCTTTCACTTTGGCAGGGTCAACCTTAATCCCATCCCCGGATACAACATGTCCAAGGAATGCAACTTCCTCCAGCCAGAACTCACATTTACTGAACTTGGCATACAACTCTTTCTCTCGCAGTCTCTGTAGTACTACCCTCAGGTGCTCCTCATGTTCTTCCCTGCTCATGGAGTATATCAGAATGTCGTCGATGAAGACTACCACTAACTTGTCCAAGAACTCGTTCAGGACCAAGTGCATCAAGCACATGAAAACTGCAAGTGCATTGGTCAAACCGAAAGGAACCACTGTGAACTCAAAATGCCCATACCGAGTACGGAAGGCTGTCTTCGGTATGTCCTTCTCTGCAATCTTAACCTGATGGTAGCCAGATCGAAGATCTATATTGGAAAATACGATAGCTCCCTGTAGCTGATCAAAAAGGTCATCAATCCTGGGAAGCGGGTACTTGTTCTTCACTATCACTTTGTTCAGCTGTCGGTAGTCCACGCACATCCACAAACTGCCATCCTTCTTCCTCACAAAGAGGACTGATGATCCCCAAGGTGATGTACTAGGTCTGATGAAACCCTTCTCGAGTAGCTCATCCAACTGCTTCTTCAACTCTTGGAGTTCTGTCGGTGCCATCGAGATAGGTGTCACTCTTGGCATTAAGTCGATTGTGTACTCAACTTCCCTGTCAGGTGGCAATCCTGGTAGATCCTCTGGAAATACATCTGGAAACTCCCTCACAACTGTGATGTCCCCCAAAACTGGAGTCTGAACTTCTTCACCCTTGACATGGGTCAACAAAGCATCTGGACCCAATGGCTTCATCCCAATGTCCTGATTAGCAGAGATACTATATGTAGTAGCAGCTCTCACAATACCTGTCAACAAAACCTTATGTCCACCATCGGAAGTCAACAGCACTTCCTTGGTTCGATAGTTCACCATAGTACTGTAGAGTCTATACTTGGACAACCAATCCATCCCCAAGATGATGTCGAAACCTCCCATGTTCATCACGATCAACCGTACAAGGAAAACCTCGCTATCGTATGAAAGCGAAACGTCTCTGCACACGTGGGTTAACCTGACCACTATACCCGCAGGTAACCTAACCCTCATCGGACAAGTTAAATTCTCTCCCGTACAGTTATGTAGTATTGCAAAGCTTTGCGTAATAAACGAATGTGTAGCACCAGGATCAATCAAAGTATAAGCAGTACTACCAAAGACTGTAAAGGTACCTGTTATGACATCGGCATTCTCCGAATCCTCATCAGTGGTGATCATGAATGCTCTCGGCACTGCTGTACTCTGGTTCATGGCGGACTGGGTCCTAGCAGGAACAGCTCCACGTCCTCGGTCTCGGCCAACTCCAGAACCACTAGGTACACTGGCAACTGAAGCATGCACCGTCTGAACAGGTGCCGAACCTCCAGATCTTCCCAACTTGGGACAAGCATAACTGTAGTGCCCAACTTCGTTGCACTCATAGCACCTCACCTGAGACAAAGGGAGTCTCGGGCGAGCATTCCAAGATGAAGTCCCTCCAGACTGAGTCCAAGAACTACCTCGGTTGTTGTAGTTGTTGTTGTGGTTCCATCTACGTCCCTGACTAGCTGGCATGAACTGGCTCTATCCATATCCTGACCGGTTCGCTGGTGTCTGGAACCTCTTGTTCTGTCCCCCAAAACTCTGTGCAGCATGCCTCTTACGGATCTCCTGTTGCTCCCTCTCATTACCCAGCCAAATAATCTCAGCTCTCAGGGCATCTGTCAGCATGTCCTGGTGAGTCTCGTAGACCTTGCACCCCATAACTGTCTGGATGCCAGATCGAAGACCATCCCAGAAATGTTTACATCTGGCCTCCGAAGTAGCTACAAACTCACTGGCATAGATGGACAAGCGGTTGAACTTGATCTCATAATCATTGACCGTCTAATCTGGTCCCTGTTGTAGTCCCAAAAACTCTCGTCTCAGCTGATCCTGGTATGCCTCAGAAACAAACTTCCTTCGGAACATCTCCATGAACTGGTTCCATGGCATAGTGATAGGTGTCGGCATGTCCCTGGTGGTAGACTCCCACCAATCAACGGCATCTCCTCGGAACATGGCGGCAGCATATCTTGCCCACTTGTCATTCTTACATGTCAGCTTTAGCATAACCCTGTTCATCTGTCTAAGCCACCGATCAGCATCCTGTGGTGTAGTGACACCAGTAAAAATCTCTGCTCCAAGCTTCTCCAGCTTCATATACACTGGATCCTCAACTGTCCCCTGGTTTTCCTGTTCCCGGGCTCCTATAGCATCGATACATGCATCCCTGGCTTCTTGCCTTCGCAGAATCTGGGTTACCACGTTCAGCATCTGCGTAGGGTCTCCCAAAGGAATATTCGGAAGGTGTTTCGGACCTCCCGCAACTTGCTGCGGTTGATCCACCGATACCTGATCATCATCTAAGTGACCTCCAGCATGCTGATTCCCTCCAACCGGATCCATTCGTACATATATGAGAATATATATGTATGCATGTCATAACATGTGTGACAAATCTTATGCACAAACAAACAATCATGCAACCACAGTTATGTCCCTAATGACCTACTGCCTGCTCCACTACCAAAATGAAGCGCCCCGACCAGTATTTACCATACACAGTAAACACGTGCCGCAACTATTCTTATTGATAGGGATTACAATACCACTCATAAGTAGTTTACAACAGCAATCCATATAATACATTTGTCACCTATACTCGGGGACCATTATTCAACAATACACAGCCCACATTATACAACAGCAACAGAGAAAAGAGCAAGCAACAGTAGCAAAATTATAATACAGCAACATATGCAACAGAACAGCAGCGGAAGACTCTATGCACATGCAGCGAGGTATGGATCCGGAGTCAGGTGGAGAAGAAAGCAGCGGCCAACGTACATCGTACCTGAACTACGTAGCAACCAAACCTACGGGGTGAAACCCCGCAGGCGAGGGGTGAGTCCGAAGTGCTCACCGACGAAGGATAAACAGAGATATATAATCAACCGTAATACTTTCGAGGTAAGCACAAGCAATCACAACACAAGAAATCTACCATAAACAACTAAGCTAAGACCAAAAGAATGCTTATTATTATTATTACCAATTTTTATCTTCCGGGCTCCGTCACTGGTCAAGCTAGAGTCGTACCTGGTTATTAACTAATTCTGGATGCCAAGCCAAATCACAATCTGGGATCAACATCCCAATATCAACAATCCGGGATCAACATCCCAATATCAACAAATCTGGGATCAACATCCCAATATCACAAATCCGGGATCAACATCCCAATAACAACATCATTCGGGATCAACATCCCCAACAACCAACCAAACCGGCCATGACACCACAGAACTAGCCTCTAACCATCTAGTCGTACCACTACTTTCCACATGACAATTATATTATCATCTCAATTCCAGTCCAAATCCATTGCTCTTTCATCAATTATCCAACTTTCTATTATCTCAGATTATTCCACAGACTCAACCAACCAACAATCTCATATCACTATTTATTCACAATTAACAGTTCAATGGTTACTCACAATACCACAGACCAACAACACAATCCAGCAACATCACAGCAATATCCACAACAATCAAATAGCAAACAATAATCATCTCAACAGCTCAATCAAACAACAAAAACATACACAGTATTACGGGCACATATCAAGGGTTATCCATCCTCACCTTAGCCGACTATCAAGTTTGGAAATGTCCCACAGACTCCAAGTCCGGTTCCTCAGGTATCTGCTCGTTATCAACTCCTATACCAAACAAATAATATGCACATATAAGTGATATGCAAATGTCATGCTACTACTGTATACTAAAAAATAAATACTATCTCATCTCGGTTGCTCTCCCAGGTTAATTTTCCATTATCGTCATAATTCATCATTTATTTCCAGTTATACCTGGATATTATTCCAGATTTTATTTTCTTTTTCTTTTTTTAAACGGACTGGGCCAACAATGCCAACCCATATCCAAAACCCAGCCCAAACCCAAGGATCAGCATGGCCCAGGAGCAGAGGTCCAGGCCAAGGCAACAGCCCAATCACGGCCCATGCCAAAGCTCGGCCCATTGCCCCTATGACCGGCGGCTTGACCCGAACGGAAACGGGTCAGCTCACCTATAGACCGGATCTCCACGGGTTGATTGTGGACGGCTGAGCGGTCGCGAGCAGCTAGAGCAGACGGTAACAACAATGGGTGAACGACGCGAGGACGGTGGCGACGACGGCGAGACTGAAGGCGGCGAGAGGAGGCGCAACGCGACAGGCCAAGAGGAAGTAGCCGTCGGGTTCCTGGCCGTAGGTGGCGCGTCGAGGGGCGGAATTAGGAGGTGAGGGTGGCGTCCAGTCGGCGTCGCTGCGAGGAGGACAACGGCGGAGGTGGTGACGCGTGCTGGTGGTTCGGCCGGGTGCAGGTGGTGGCCGACAGTGGGTTGGAGAAGAAGAGGGAGGGGATGAGGGTGATGACGTGGCGGATTGTGTGGGTTGTTTCTTTTTTTAATTATTTTTCTTTTCTGGTTTGAAGTGTAGGAAGATGGTTGGCAGAGTTGAGTTTTTTTTTTTTGCAAAGGAAAGAATGGTGGCAATGGGTTTGCAGAGGAGAAGAGGTGCATCATTGGTGTGTGTGCTGATGAGGCAGGAAGAGAAAAATAAAACAGGTTGAAAGCATGTAGGAACTGGTGAAGCACGGGCTTACTGGCAGTTCACATGCTTCACAGTGAACGGCGGCTGCAGCCCCCTCACTGTGCAGCATGTGAGGCGGGTTCTGTCCGGACCAGAAAATAACTAAAGTACCCCCTTGACTTTATTGCTGGCCTGATAATTCGGGGTTAATCCTGACTTTTTTGAAGATTCCTGGACCCGAAAAATTCCAACTTGGTCCGGAAAATCTGCAGAAAAATTCCGAGCGTGGGACAGGGCTCGGTTTCGGAGTCCGATGCACGAATTACCATAAATTAATTACCCAAGATTAATTTTAATGGTAAATAACTGTAAAATAAATTATTACGGTACCGGTAAAAACGTAAAAATTACCCGGGCTGTTACATGATAACTAACGTAAGTCATTAGATATGGGAATGTAAAGATACTAAAACTCTTTAATGGTACATACTTTTGGCATTCACAAACAATTAATTTAAGACTGAGTTTAGAATGTTAAAAATTGTTTTTGATTAAATTCATTACTTATCAATTAAGAATGAAAGAGTATTTAAATGGTATACTTTTTTACAATAATAATTAAATAATATATTAATATTTTTTGACAAAATTACACGTAGACAATTTACCTTGTGGCAGTACGAATTGAATTTTCCGTAAAAGATGACATGTGTCAACACCAAGATTTAGATTTAATATATATAAAATGCTTAATTATTTAATTAATTCTTTTTGGTTTAAGGAAGGGAAAATAAAATGCTTAATTCTTTTTCAATTAATCCCTTTTGGTTTAAAGAAGGAAAAAGAAGAATAGAAAACAATTTCCACATCCAAGAGAAGAACAAAGGAGCATGCCATGTCATGAGACAGTGACCCACGTTAGCTTCCACATCAGCATCGCCACTGCAAAGGAGACCATCCACGTAAGACACCCCGAAGCACATCATCGTCATCTCTTCCTGACCTTTCTCACCAAAATGGCGGTTGTCCTGTTGCCACCGCTTTGACCCCACCACTGACCCTCTACCCTCAAACCCAAAAATTCCCCAAATTCCTGCTTCCTCTCCCCCTATAAATGTATTAATCAATAAACCAATCCACCATTTCCTCCCCCTATATATTTTATACTCCAAATTCCCTTTTTTTTTTTTTTTCTTATTCCTCTCACTTTCCCTTCAATTTCCATTCCCTGTACATTTCCTTTCCGTCTCATCCTCCCCCCAACCGCGAGTCCTCTACGCAACCTACCTAGAGATCACAATCAAATCCCTCTGGACTTCAATCAAATTCAATTCAATCCCTTTTTTGTAAATTCCTTATCTTTTGTATCTTGATCAATTTGGATGATCTGGTTTCTACAATTGTAATTATGATGATGAATTATGATTTCGATTGCTTTTCTCTAAAGTGGTTGTTTAATTTTTAGTGTTTATTTCGAGGAAATACGATATGGGTTTGGACTGGGGGTTAGGGTTAGGGTTTGGGTTTTGCCTGGATTGGGATGTTGGCATCTTCCGATTTCGACTGAAAAAGATGCCAATTTTTGGAATCCGGGAAATTCCCAATTTAAGGCAGAGGCTGTTGTGGGATTTATTTTGTATGGCTTTCTCTTCTTCCAATCGGTGTAAATCAGAATAATTGTTGTGATCTTGAGTGCATGGTCAATTCTATTTTGTGTCTGTTGACTTGGCTAGGTGGGTGCCTTGTCCAGTTCTTTTATGCACTTTTAATTTGGGATTCGGACCTAGTTACCTACAAAATAAAGGTAAACAGTGTGTGGCTGTGAGATTGCTACATGATGATGTGAACTAAGTAATTTTTTTTGCTGCTCTGCATATGGATCTGTTAATTCTGGGTAAAATTATGCTATCATATGGACAGACCGGTTGCGGTAATCCCGGTGTGTTCTGGGATCATATGATTCTGGCATCGGTGATCATGTGCGGTTGCCTTAAAATGTTTTTTTTACCCGTTTAAGTTATAAGTTCTTTTCGTGTGGTCTTCTACCTCGTGGTACTTGAAATTTTGATCATTTGTATTGTCCGAGTCATATCCTCCTTTTGCAGTTTCCGTCGAGGATATGTTGGTTTAAGAATGTTAGTCATATTACCTCTTTGATTGTGTTTTTTTTTTTTTTTCATGCTGCTCGTGTTCATGATTCATTTAAGTTATTCTCCCCTTATAGATGGTTATTCTATGTTCATGATGGATGGTGAAAATATTGATTACAAATGTGTGTATGTGATAATAACTTCTATTTTGTGCTATAACTGCAGGTTTTGTGACTCCTTGGTAACTTAGTGGCTCAAGAAGTAGATAATTAAATCATTTGAGGGTTTGCATTCCTTCAAGTGTGTAGCACTAACCATTACTTCATTACTTATCAGGTGTTCGGGAGTATTAAAAAGCTTTTGCCTTGTGATTGTTTTTTGATAAGGTCAATTTGAAAGTGTTGTAATTCTCAATTGGTTACTCAAGTAGAGATTCACAAGCTTCAGTGGGGGATTTCTTTAGACGTCCTCCTCGTGGTAAGCATTTATGGTTGAATGTTCACTGTTATTAAGTTTGTGATTTATATGCTTCAGTATGTTGGCTACATCCAAAAGTATGCTTGCGCGAGCTTTCTCATTTATTTCATGTTCCTCGAGAGCATTTCATTTCTCTTTAGCGTGTAGATGCTTTGTTTGATGTTTCAACTGTGGAACTTTTTTAGGAATTGTATAAAATAACTTGTAGTAAATGTGAAATATGCAGTTATATTTATATTGGTTTCATAGAAAGAAGTTGTATCTGAACTACGTTGTGAAAGATTCTTAGTTTCCTTTTGCTCCTAGAGTTGCGAGAAGTATGAAGACAGAGATCCCATTAGTGTTTTATTGTAATGGAGTTAATGTTTTCCATGTTAATTTGCAACTATAAATTAAGAAAAAGTTTCTAAAACAAAAACAATCTAAGAGAAAGAGAGAGAGAGGGAGAAGGGAGGGTTCACTTCCACTCTGCTCTTTCACTTAATTATATATGCTCATGAGTCCTAATTATATTTGGAAGCCACTAAAATGTAAGTGATTTTAAAAAGTTTACTGTCAGAAAGGTTCAGTTGTTGGTATTGTGATCAGCAATGAACCATATTATGGTCTACTGATAAGTCCAAATATTGAGAAACTTATTACAGTGTCTTCAAGATGGCTGGTGTGAAGCGAAGGCTTTATTCTGCTGAATCGGATGTCCTTGCCTTTCACAAAGAACTGGATGAGGTGTCATGTCCCATTTGCATGGACCATCCTCATAATGCTGTTCTACTGCTGTGCAGCTCCCATGACAAGGGATGCAGATCGTACATTTGTGATACTAGTTACAGGCACTCAAACTGCCTGGACAGATTTAAGAAATTGAGGGATAATGGGAGTGATACGAGAGTTTCTGGTTCTTTACCAGCTAACTCTTTTGGTTCCGAAAACACTTCTGATGCAAGCTTAACTTTGAGCAGTCGCATGACGAACTCTAACGAAGATACTAATCCTGATGGAAACAACATTCCAAGCACCGCTGCAACCCAAGTGGGAACTGGGATGAATCAGAATAGGGTCCAAGATCTTACCAGATCTTTTGAAGGAGAAGAAATTTTTGAAGTAGGTGATTCTGCGACTCTTCGTGAAAGGATTGAGGTCGAAGGGGTGGACGTGGAGAACACATATGAGTCAGTATTGAGTCTGAAATGTCCTTTATGCCGAGGTGCTATCTTAGGCTGGGAGGTAGTAGACGAGGCTAGAAAATATCTTAACTTGAAGAAGAGAAGTTGTTCCCGAGAATCTTGCTCATTCAATGGAAACTACCAGGAATTGCGTAGGCATGCCCGTAGGGTTCATCCAACAACCAGACCTGGAGATATTGATCCATCCAGAGCACGAGCCTGGAGATGCATTGAGCACCAAAGAGAATATGGTGACATTGTTAGTGCTATTCGTTCTGCTATGCCAGGTGCTGTTGTGGTTGGAGATTACGTGATTGAAAATGGAGATAGATTGTCAGGGGAAAGGGAACATGGGTCAAGTGAAGTTAATGAACCATGGTGGCCTACTCTCCTTTTGTTTCGGATGATTGGCTCAGCGAATGGTATTCAAGAGCCAAGGAGTCGGTCCAGAGCTTGGACAAGGTACCGCCGATCAGGAGGAACCTTACCAGAGCGCCGGTTTCTTTGGGGCGAGAATCTGTTGGGATTACAGGACGACGAGGATGACGACTTTCATATATTGAGTGATGCTGGTGAAGATGCGTCCCCAATCCCAAGAAGGCGCCGGCGTCTGACCAGATCAAGATCAGATGATCAGCCGTGAGAAGCAGCTGCTTATTTCTGGTAAATCTCCGGTTTCTTGACATGACCTCAATAGCTACTGGAATTTTTTTTGTAGATTGCCCGCTTCTAACCTAGTGGTATCTTACAGTTAATTTTCCAGTAATTGCAGGAAGTACCTTTTATCTCAGCAAGATGATACTGTTGATTAAGAATCAGGATGTCAAAAGTATCAGCATGAAGTGATTGCTTGAACCAGGATAACATTTGTTCCATGTACATAACTTTCAATTGGATTTTGTTCCAACCTTGTCACTTCCTTTGCAAGGGAAACAAACTTACCATAAAACTGAAGCTAAATCAGTTTGTGATGTTTTCCTTAGCTGTAGAAACATTTTATTTCTGTTAGTATTGAATTTGATGGCTTTCAATTTCCATCATGGATCCTCTGGCGTGTAATGTTTGTGATTTCAGCATGGAATATTATGCAGTTGTGACATCAAGTAATAGGGAAAAATGTTGGTTTTGAACTTGGTGGATAGAATTTGGATGTGATGGTTCTTACTTTAAATGTACTCCCGTAATCCTCATTAATCTTAAACTTTTAAGAGACTGGATCCATAAACTTTGTGATTTAGATAGTTGCATCCTATGGGGAGTTCAATCGTTCTGTAACAGCAGTATTTTGTAGAAACATGACATGGAAGCTAGAGTTATGCGGTATGTTCAGCTGTTGCTTGTAATTCCTTCTTGAAGAAGACATAGTTAATTGTGGTGATGGGCAAGAGGAGGACTATTTGTTCCATTTGATTTATATGGATGGATTTCATTTTACGAGATGAGGATTATAAAAGAATATCCGACTCATATTACCAAACGGTGATGAAGGAAAGAAAATTGTTTGAAAGAGATTTATGAACAATTTGCATATTTCTATCATTGGTGGCCAAAGGTGAGTGACGTGTGCTAATCTGTCTATGTCATACTGTTAAGAGGATTGAGATGTTGTTGATGCCTTGTTTTCGTTAATAGAATATAAGGTTTGAACTGTAGCTATTAATATTTGCTTTTCTTTCTGTTTCCAATATATACACATATACCCTTGGTTTCATGGTATCAATGAATTCTTAATTCGATCACTTACCGGAAAGTTGAAACTACGTTGTCGTGCTTGCTTTCTTAAAACTGAGGAGGCTGAGATACAAATTTACAGGGTAATTCCTTTTGTCCAACAATTGGCGGCATTGGCTGTGTAGAACCGTACAATTGGTGTTATAGTACTGTTGAAAGAAAAAAAAAAAAACATAAAGCAGTTCTTCATGTATTAACGGGACGGAATTGACAATAGACAGCTACTTGGTCGGGTAGTCGTCCTAGGAGGAGTACATTGGTCACTGAATATATGTGCATATAAGGGTGTACAAGGTAGACAGAACAGGAATGTAGAAACTTCTTTCGTGCAATGGAGCATTGAGCAAAGGCAAACGTGGAATGTTCTGCAACCAGGTTTTGACATAGGGCCAAACTATGTAATCAGCAGCGGCAGCCTCCTTGAGTCTTTCCCAAGCACACGTATCAGACCACGGCGGTGAGGCCACGTCAACATCTAACAGAATGGAGGGAAAGGGACAAATCACCTCAGCTGGGTTTCCCGTCAAAATCCTGTGAGAAGGAAAGGTGGAGGAAGCTGCAACACAAAGGACAAAATGTAACGATATAGACATGTTCTCATTTGTGTACCATATAACAAAGCACTGCAATAAACTCTAAGCGCATATGCCTTAAACTCAGCTCCATGTGAGCCTAACGGGTGTCATTGTTTGTGTCCACAACCATTTGACACTACGTAACAGTATAGTATTAGGTTCCCTAAAATATCTTCTCCCTCACATGCTCCCCTAAATTATGTTGGGTTATTTACTAGTACTATGTGTTTTCGTATGACAGATCACTGCTTGTGTGCTTATGCATTGAAAATTGAAGCTTAAGGTTAACGTTGGTTGGGCAAGCTGTCTAGGGTAGTGGTATCTTGCATTAGGAGTGTTATGGTGAATGTAAGTATTTGGTCTTGAGGCTCTTGGGGTTCTATTTTGGGACTGCTAAGTCAACACGTTAGCTAAGCTTTTCACATCAACAGCTTTATGCAGAGCACTGATAGATTACTTTGAGCATCTTGCACATCTATTGGCGCAATAATTGGTACTTGTTGCCGAGGAGAGAACATGATAGATTATTCCTTCACTTTTAGTGAAGCCCTTTGAACTAAACACGCCAGAAAAAATAATAGGTCCAGTATCCAAATTCAATTTTCCGATTTACCCACTAAATAATTACCCGGAGTTACCTTGAACAATGAGTGGTAGACACTGCGAGCAAAATGATTGATGAAGCAATTGACATTGCTTTTAGATTGCATAACAATGCCAGATTCTTCTCACCTCTCTTCTGGGACCAATAATGTAATGCATACTCATCTCAAAAAAGATGAATGCTTATCCTGAAGTTGGAGGAAAAGCTCAAGATGACTTTTACCATAAAAGGACTAAACTCCAGATATACATGATCCTAAGCCCCATGTTCAACTTTGTCTTGTTTTGACAATACTTCTTTTGATTCTTTGAGCAGATACTAGTGCAGAAATATTATGGACACTTAGTGAATACTGAGACACGTAAATTCATTGTAGTTAAGCCAATCATGGGTCCACCCACATTTGATGAATTCCAGATGTACAAGTGTATGGCAAGGAGGAAAGCTACATAGGCTAAATCCATCCGAGCTTCTAAATTACAAACATCTAATCAATTTAAATCTTTTTCTTAATCCATAACACCCACCACATGATCATATTATATAACAGGTCCCATGTTAGCAAGAATCATAAGCCAACCTCTCACCAGTCACTGCCTGGTTGTCTCACATCTTCTTTAGATTCATCCACAATTTCTTTGTCTTCATCTCTCCAAAGGCCGGGTAGTGCAGACAGGAATCTTTAACACACAGACAACACAGATAGATCTCCCAGTGCTGTCCATTTGACCGACACAGTCGCCGCTCTCTCTCTCTCTCACACACACATACACACAAATATTCCCTACAGAAAATTTACGTACTATATAAGTAGAGGTGTTAAAATATCAGACATGCAGGTGAGCTTTGCAAACAACAGTATGAGCTGTTTACATTTCTAGTATTCACATCATGATCACTTATCTCCCATATCCTTACTGTTAGCAGATTCTCAATTGGCTCTTTAAGGCAGCACATGAAGAAACAGGAGAAAATACTTGCAGCCCTGCCACAAAAGGGACTATTGATGGTACGTAGGATCATGCTACCCATCAATTGCTAGCTCTCGAACAAGTTGCATTTCTTTCCAATTTAACCAAGTTACTAATTTCCTTCATCGTATGCATGTTTTCTTGTGACTTCGCCTCCACTTCAGACAAAAAAGATGAGCAGAAAACTATAGTTTTGTTTAAGTATCGCCAGAGTCATCGAAGACCAAAAAGAGTCAGAAACAGTAGATTTGGTCCCAAGAGTTTTTCTCCTTTCGCACTTCTATGCAGAAAAGATGTTGCAAAGGCATGCTTCTATAGCACAATCGATCTAAAAAGAGTTAATAACTTCCATAGTAGGCAGCATTGGATGCGTTCTACCAAAATGAAGAAAGAAGACACAGCTCAAGAACAAGAAGGCATGACCACCAAGGTGGATTCAACAGCTCATGTTGGTAACAAAGTTCTACCAGTAAGCGACACATCAGTCACATCCTCAACCAGCACAACCCACCAATGTGGCACTTTAGGGCAGAAAGATAAGGTCAAACCGGACAAGACCAAAGCCATTTCAAGAATGAAGGAGCTACTGAGATGGGCTGCCGCTGCCAAATCAGAGAAAGGAGGAAAATTTATCGGCCGAAAGGTAAATGGTTGAAGACTGTTTTATCAAATCAGCAATGTTAAGAAACCTCTTGACCATATATAGGTTTGATATTTCCCTGAATTGTTTTAAGCCATTAATTTTCATGGTCATTTTCTCCTCCATAATTGTATCAAATGAGACATGCCATCCTCTTTAGTACAATTTTCTGGCCTACAAAACTTTCCTTATTTATCAGCTCATTGACCGAGAAGTATAATTACTTGAATAGTTGGATACTATTTTCCTTACACAGCAAATTTGGTAGCTTAAATGGAAAAAACGGGACAACTAATATATGCAAAACCAGAATTGTTTCTTGAAACCTAAGCTAGAGCCTAAAATCAGTACAACATTTCAGGTTCTGCAGTTTCGGAATCGAGCAAGCCTTAAAGCAGTACCAGATGATGATCAACTCAGCGTTGAGTCCCCCAAGATAAGTTTCAGATGGGAAGTTGAGAGCTGCTCCACCACTTCTTCTATCTGCTCCGGCCTTTCAATGGCTTCTTCCAGGAATGATCATCAGAACCTGAACATGCTATCATCACTGAATTCCACTCCTGCCCACGACAGAAAAGGAAACTGGATCACTACAGATTCTGAATGTGAGTTTCACACACCATTAATTAGTTCTTCTCAGGCTGTCTCATTCTACGTACCCCCCGACCAATTAACTAATATGGTACATTTTTTTGATGGACAGTTGTGGTGCTAGAGCTAGAGCTGTGAAGGAAAAGGCGTTGAGATGATTTTCCGTGGTTCAATTAAGTGCTTAGACATGATGTGGCATTCTACGAGCTACTTAGTAGATTTTTTTTTTTGGCCTTTTTCTTGGAGATGTTTAAATGACTTAGCTGTAAAATTAATTTTTTTAACTTATGTAATGATCTGATTAGAAAAATAGAAAATGCAAGTAGCTTTGTGAAGATGCCCTGCGTTCGCAACCTAATCAATCTGTCGTTTGCATAGTTGACTGAACTTCCGGCGGGTATCTGGCCCATGTTCTTTCTTGGGGATATTGCCTATATGTCTGAAAGATTGAAACCAATATTTATTATTTTTTTCAATAAAAACAATGATTGTTGTGTAATTAATTCAATATAAAACAATGAAAGGTTATTTTTCAGGGGAATGATATTCATTAATTGTGAAAATTTATTTCCTTATTAAGTGGCTTATCATGTACCCTAGGGCACAAGATAGAAAAATCCTTTTTCAATAGCTTTAGAATATTTGTCAAAAGGAATAGCTTTACAATACGATCTCAAGGTAAAGGTTGCTTTCGTCGACTATAGGCAAAAATCTCAATTTCGCCATCTTGGATCAGTTTGCTCACATAGTTTTTATTTTGGATCAATAGAATATTTGTATTTATAAAATTAGGTCAATTTGCCCCTTTGAATTTCAATTTGGTTCGATTGAATGTTTGTGTTTGTAAAATTGGATTAATTTGGCCAATGAATTTGCAAAATTGGACCAATTAAGAGTCGAGATATGCAATTTCTTATTCACCTGTGTCACTTAATTCATTGCTATGAACAATTTTAATCTTTGTCAAGTTTTGGCATGATATATCATTCACTAAATCCATAATCCATATTAAGTGGACTTAATTTTAACTACGACTTTGGTCAAGGGATAAATAGACTCAATTTTACAAACATAGATATTCAATTGATCATTGAAACTTTTGGAGATAAATTGACCCAAGTTTACAAATACAAATATTTAATTGACCTAAACGAAAACTCAGGAAGTAAATTAAACTAAGGTGTATAAGACATCAAATTGGGGTTTATGCCTTAATTATAATCTATAGTATACACTGGACAAACATCGATATCCTTTTTTTTATCTTCTTTGTGAATACCTACCCTGAAGGATAGAAGAAGGTAGGACTGAGCATTCGGTTATTTCGAACCGGATCAAACCGAAATGTTTATTATTTGGCTTTCCGAATTTCAAGAAATCATTGCCGAACTGAACCAAAAATGCATGTTTACCGAATACTAAATTTCGAATTCAGTAATTGACTCAAACGGGTCAAGCCCTAGACGAAGGGGAAAAAGGGATGGCAACCGAAATTTGCTCAGTCCTAGACGAAGGGGAAAAACTGAAACGGGTCAAGCCCAAAATTGATCCGTGAAAACGCAATAGATTAGACACTCGGGCCCAATCTAACATACGCCTTAAGGCTACAGGCTCCGATGGGATGTTGATAATTTTATTCTTTTTTTCTAACAAAATTTTCCTTCCCTTCTTTTTTTGTATAACATAATTTATTTTCTTCATAATCCGTAACTGATACTGGATAAGTTGAGATTTTCTAAATGCTTTGTTGAGTTCTACAGTTGTAGCCTGATTGGTTTCATTTTAAGAAGAAATATATTTAGTAATTCACCATAATTTTTTTGACAGTAATTAAAAAAATAATGGACAAAAAAATGCATCAAAAAAAAATTTTTGAATTTGTATTAGCTTAAAAAAGTAAAAAAAAAATTCCTTGGGGGTGGCTCCTGACCTTATGATTCATTTATGGGATCAAAGGGAAAACTTGAATGATTACGAGTTTAAAATGGGATCCACAAAATTATCGTAGCACTAGAAAGAGTTGTTGTACCCTTTCATCCCGAAAGGTGATGATGAATTAATGACTGATGATGGATGTGGTGGAATCTTTATTCCATTACTTATTGCATGTTGGAGAGCGCCGTGGTTGTGGTTGTGGTTGTGGTGTTCGTAGCTCTCTCTCAGTAACATAAATTGTGAGTGTGACAATTGTATGTTAATGTGTGTATGCGCTTGCTGCTTAACACAACGGTGGTTGTGGAACAATAAATACCCAAATAAAAAACGGCACTTCTTTTGGAAAATGGTCGCAATTCATTCATGATGAGAGGGAAGAATTCCAATCCCCCGCTTTCTTTACCAGGAAAGCAGAGACTTTCTAACTAGCGTTACCATTTAGCTAGGCTGTGGCTTCGGCTATAGCAATGGCAGAGCAAAGAAATGCGACAAGGAAGGAGTACCAATCAATGTTCTAGAACCCAGTTATTACATTGGTCAATCCTCCCTTAACGACATTTCCTATGTCCCTTTGCTTTGCTAAAATCTAAACAAGAAGAATAGCTTCCGATTGAACCCAAATTATCACCACAAACATGCAGGCAACAATTTTATACTCCTACTGAAGAAGAAGGAAAAAGAACACAAGACAAGGACTCCCTACCAAAAACCAGCCAAAAATAGAGCGCAAAAACTGCTCCAAAAGTTGAAAATCCAACTCCACCATTGTCCCTATCACTACAAATTTACAAAAACCCAATTCATTTCAATATAGTGAAGTGAATTCACATTTCCCACCTACTTCCTCCTATCTTCTTCTCTGATTCTCTCGCCTCAAAGCTAACTACCTCTCCACTTTTCCTCAACCACCCACGATGTCTGAGCCCTTCTCTTCCTTAACTTCCGACATGACGGAGCTCATCCTCTCCCACCTCCCCGTCCCTTCCCTCCTCCGCGCCTCCGCCGTCTGCAAGCACTGGCACGCCCTCATCTCCTCCCCGACCTTCCCTCCCCTCCACCCCGACCACCACCGCCGCCCCTGGTTCTTCCTCCACGGCCTCCACAACATCTCCCCCAAGAACAACCAGTCCTTCGCCTTCGACCCTTCTTCCGACTCCTGGTTCTCCCTCCTCCCCCCTTCCGCCCACGACTTCTCCGGCACCGCCGGCTTCCTCTTCTCCACCGCGCCTTCCTTCTCCTTCTCCCCTCTCCTCATCAACCCCCGCTGGCTCCCCACCTCCCCTCTCCACTACTCCCGCATCAACCCCCTCCTCGGCGTCTTCTTCTCACGCGCCTCCTCCTCCCCCACCAAGCCCAGCTTCATCATCGTCGGCGGCGTCCGGTTCATCGGCGGCCTCGTCGACATCGAGGATAGGCTCGCCGTCGAGATTTACGACCCCTGCACCGATTCCTGGGACCTCGCTCCTCCTTTACCCGCCGATTTCCGCTCCGGCAACTCCTCCCAGACCTTGTCCTCCGCTCTATTCGACGGAAGGTTCTTCGTTTTCGGGATTTACTCCTTCTTCGTCTCCTCCTTCGATTTGGGTACCCGGGTTTGGTCCCAAGTCCAGACCTTGAGGCCTCCCGGTGTACTTTTCGCGTTCCTGATTGCCTGTCAAGAACTGCTTGTTTTGGCGGGAATGTGTAACGGCCCCCGTGGCCCGTCGTTTACTATATGGAGGGTTGACGAGAAGAGCATGGAGTTCAGTGAGATCACGATCATGCCTCAGGATTTATTATATGGGCTGGTGGATTATGAGGAGGATGATAAGTTTGCAAGCTTGAAATGCGTAGGAACGGGGAGTCTTCTTTATGTGTTCAATGAGGAGTATCATAAGAAATACCCTGCTTGCGTCTGTGAGATTGGTAAGGGTGGGGATTCTAGCAAGTGTAGCTGGAGGAGAGTGCCTCCATTGGCATCTACTGTCAACAAGTTTCACAAAGTTATCAGCTTTTGTTCCACGGTTTCGCAACGTAACATTTTTGGAGATGAAGACTATGGGATTAATAGCATGATGTAGCCTCCCTTCTCCGATAGAGTAAGTTCTTGTTTTCTAGTTGGTATAATGTAATCCTTGTAATGAATGTTTCGTTTTTCTTTTTCTGGTATTTGATTAACTTAGTTCGATTAGCATATATAGAAGATACTATTGTTTCCAAGATCAGGGGTGATGTTTTGATTTGAATATGAATTTCTATTTGTTACCTTTGCGGGAATTTTCCCAGACATCCACAAATTACCACTGTGTTACTTCTTCGTTCTCCCTAGTTGATTTTGATTGACAGGAGGTTTCTTTCCATGAACGGCTTAATCTTTTACTTCGGCAATAGAATATCTCGCATGGATGAATGCTTATTCATAAATTATAAACAGTCAAAACTTCTGCTGCTTTTGGATATATTCAAGGTGTAGCTGTTACCTAGAGTTGTTTTGTAAGCAGAATTTTCCCAGTTGCTTTCATTGCCATGGTTGCTTCATGGTTGATCTGAATTCATAACTTCCTGATTTGATTTATTTACACTGCTGCTGATTGAGGTTCTAAATTTCTTACAATCCTAAATTCTTCTTACCTTCTTGGGCTTCCAAAATTCAGTTTATCCCTACTATTAACGTGTTTAACTGGCTGGATTTCAAAATGCTTGAGCCTCTTATTAGCAATTATTTCCTAGTGGTGTCTCCCAGCTCAAGCCCTGATATTTGTTGGCTCCGGAAGTGTATCCTGTTAACCAAGATTATATAAGGTTTCATCCGAATTTATGGTCGCTTCTATACTTGCTATCGATATAAGATCCCCACTTCTATTAAAAATCTACTTGCCTAGTGCCTTTGTTTTATCTAGAATTTCGTGGAGATATCATGGGATCATCGTGATTAGTTTGGATGATTTGTCATACTTGGTAGAACATGGCACTCATAGTACCTGTTCCACATTTTTGAAACAATTTGTAAAAGAGTTTCGAAGTCCAGTAGATTTTTGATCAATTCGGAGCTGTATCTTAAACATCTACATGCTTTGTTGAGCAGCATTGCTTTTAAGTTAACTGATGACATATATCTCAGATTCAATTCAAATTTCATTTTCTTTTTTTTTTTTTGTTTTTGCCTGAATGCCTATGCAGACATAGAAGGTTCAGAGTTTGTCATCCCATGATATTTGCATGAATTATGCCGAGAGACTATGGGGAGCACTGGTAAAGAAAATAGATGGGAAGGTGTCTTTTTGTCTTCTGGTATCGGTAGTGAATGGGCAATAGGTCAATTGCTCCCATAAATATCTAATCTGAAGTATAAGATGCATCATTAGTGAATTATGAATATTATGAAGAGAAAATGGTGATAGACAAATGCATAAGGTCCGTTGCTAATGGTGTTATTTGCTTTTAACCTATATATGGAATGCATTAGTTGCTATTGAGCATGAAGCAGCCCCATCAGTGAAAGGTAGATGAGAATAATGCCTTGGAAAAAATAGGAGGATAGGCCAAGGGAACAATCATGCTAACGTTTGATGTTGTTAAGGTGAGTGGCACGGATGCTATCTCAGTCTGCCATAAAATTCTTCATGTTTGTCTCCATGGAAAGTAGACCTCCGATTTGAGCACTAGGAGCAGTGACCAAATTTCATCGCAAGTAAGAAAAATATATTTCAATATAAGTAGGGGTAGCGCCCGGCCTATCAGGTCTTCTTGTATTCTTATCTATCTATATGTGTGGAATGATCTTCGAAGTCGTCGGCTAAAAAGGCTAAACTTGGTCCAATTGTAATAATCACTACAAAACCTCATCAATCACCTTTCTCTTTAGATTCCTCTTTCACTGTTAATATATTATAATTATTATACTGCCCCTTACAGTTTGTGTTAGGCTACAATCTTCCAAGTTGTAACTAAGGATTCAGTTTGGTGATAATCATATTGATTATAATTGTAGTTCTTTAACCTTAAACGTTAAAGTATCTGCAGCTTTGGCTAATGATAACTTAAGAATATTATTATTCGAATTCAAAAGATTCAGTAAATAATAAATCAGGGACTTGGGCTGAATGAATCCTGAAGAACTTTTTTTACCAAAAACATCAAACAAGGGCCCGCCTGACATTTGGGCTTGGGCTCAGGTGTCTTCCGTGATTTACCCCATCTGTTCCCTTCACTGAAAGTTAATTCCCAACCGTTCTTACTTCGGGCCCAAGTAATAACCATAAGAAGACCACCAAGAAACGCACACTGTTCCCACGAACCAATCATACAACTCGCAGAACCACCACCGCCCAATCCCCACCATCCGTTCAGGCCACGCGCCAACCGCGAGTCTTAACGTAGATTATCACTGACACTTTAAAGAGGTGAAAATTGGTGTGACGGGAAAAAGGCTGTTAAAGGAGAAAAGTAAAAAAAAAAACAATAAATAAAAGGAATGAGGGGGGTGAGGCTCTAGATTTTGAAAGAGTCCCTCTATTTACCATCTCTCTCTGTGTTGCTTTTACTAGTTAGGGTTTTAAAGGGTTTGGTTTCTCCCTCTACCATTGTCACCCCCTCTCTCCTCTCTCTATCTCTCTTCCTAGAAAGAAAGAAAGAAGAAGCCATGGATAGGTATACCCGAGTCGAAAAGCCCAAGCCCGAGTCTCCCATAAACGAGAACGAGATCCGAATCACTTCTGGTGGTCCTGTGAGGAACTATATCAGCTACGCCACTTCACTCCTCCAGGTAACTCAACCTATATTCCCATACAGAAACCGCATCCGCTCTCTGTATCTCTTATCCCTGTTTTCTCCGGATTCTAGGGTTTCTTTTTGGGGATTCGCTTTTTTTTTTGGAATTGGGTATTTGTTAATTTTGTGTTATCTTGTGCGTATTGTGTGTGTTTTCTTTGTTTCCTTTGGTTTGGTTTTCGATCGTGATTGGCAGCTTTTGTCTCTATGGATTGTTAGAGTTTTGGTTGAGTTTTAGCTTTTTGATGGTGCATTCTCTTCATGTGGCGCTGGGTTTTAATCTATGTAATGGGTGACCTCCATTGGGTTTGTGGCCTTACATTTAGCTGCACTTTTGCTCTGTTAATTTTGGTTTTTGCAAATAGGCTCACTTAATGTTTAGTTGTTTGGATTTGCTTGTGCTTATCCTATAGTTGGTATCTGTTTCTCAATGAAATTGGCTATTCCGGAATGCGATGGCTTTCCTGGACTCATCACTGAGGCGCAATCCACTGTCTATTTTTGTTGTGAAATTATGATTCAATACATAGTCCAGACCTCTGAGAACCCGTCCTTTGGAATTTGGATGCTAGTTATTGGTATAGGTGCGTTGCAATTTGAACAATGTTTTAACCTATTTATTTATTGGGGGTTAAGGTTAATTATCTCTTCTATACTCTTGTTTTAACTGCCAACTGATTTTGGTTGACATTCTTCCTAAACATGCTAACGTCATGAAATGCTACTCGGTATGTGATGCTTTCAGCGGCAAGGCTAAACTTGCCCTGCTTAAGATAGGTTGCAAGCCAGATGTCTTTTGATTATTTAGATTGCATGCTCGTTGCTTTATCTTTGTAATGAATCACGTCTTTACAGCTGGATTTTCAAAGTGCATGATAATGTTTTGGTCCCTGTCCTGTTATTTTATTTATGTTGCTTTTCTTCTCCATGATATAAATACTAAATCAATGGACTATCATTACCAGGAGAAACATGCGAAAGAGATTGTCCTGAAAGCAATGGGACAGGCAATCAACAAGACGGTATCTGTTGCAGAGGGTATAAAGGTTGGTCCAGTTTCAACACATATAGTAGAATCTTTCATTCTCTCTCTCTTTCTCAGTGTAATGAACAGCTAGCTATTTGTATCCTGATGCAGAGAAGAAATCCACGTTTGCATCAAGATACTGCCATCAGTTCGGTGAGCATAACTGATGTTTGGGAACCGATTGAAGAGGGTCTTGTACCGTAAGTTTTCAATTTGTTTGTAATTGAAAGGTGTATCCATGCTTGCCAGAATGCCTGTGTGTGCCTGGCAGTAATATGTGGGCGCACACATGCTTGTGTTTGATATGGTTTTTTAGATTTTTAATCATTGATTTCTGATGCAGTGTGGAGCAGACTCGCCAGGTCTCAATGATTACAATCACCTTATCTTTCAAAGAGCTAAACAAAAACTCTCCTGGGTAAGCTCATTCATTATGCATATGTTTTGCAAAGTCTAGTATGTGAATTCATGAGAAAAGGCATGCCATGTGTGCAGGCTGGTGTTTTCTCTCGTATTGGAAGATTAACTCTGAAAAAAATAATCAAAGTGATGACATTGATGATGTGGTTTCTCTTACGTTTGTCAGTTGGGATTTCTATGAGAACATGGCCTGTTTCATGGTCATTCAGTAACTTGATGCCAAAAATGTTATGTTTTGGTTCTGTGAAAGTTCTGCTTACCTCTGTATTCCAATCATTTACCATAATTTATATACAGGTACCAAGCTCCACATGTAGCAGAACAACCAAAGCAACAGTATCAGCAACAGCAACAACCCAGGCAAGGACGCCCTCAATATAATGTTGTTAATGAAGGTAATTTCTCTAAGAAGTTTACTAGCAGTGATTAAATTATATATTTTGGCCCAACATTTTTGTAACGGTGCAACGTATGACTTTCAGATTCATATGGCCGAGGGCGCGGTCGTGGTAGAGGGAGGGGACGGAACTGGGGCAGGGGTGGATATGGATATGGAAATTATCAGGGAAACTACCAAGGGAACTATCAAGGTTGGTTATGAATCTTAGACAGTTTACGGTTGCTCTTTGTTTGTTGTTCTTTGATCTCTCCCATAAGATCATTGGGTATATATACTTTGCTGAGGATAATAATCTTCATTCATTATTTTTGTGATAGATAATGGTGGATACTCAAACTGGGGCCGTGGTGGTGGGCGAGGCAGGAATTGGGGCTATCGTGGTGAGTTGGGTTCTTGTGCTTAATATTATGCTCATTGAATGCGAATTCAAACATTGATGCTCATTTTATGTGTTGGTTGTCTGATTTGAAGCGTTTTGTGAATTGGCTAGAATCTGGATACTTTGCATCTGCTATCATGATTTAGCATTTCCAGAGGATGCCTTATTCTTTTTATCTTTATGAAAATGCGAGGTTAACATGCCTTATTGCATTTTTAGGACCTGGATATGAAAGAGGCACTGGATATGAAAGGGGCCCTGGATATGAAAGAGGCACTGGATATGAAAGGGGTCCAGGATATGAAAGAGGCCCTGGATATGAAAGGGGTGCTGGTTATGAAAGGGGCACTGGATATGAAAGAGGTGGTGGTTATGAAAGGGGAACTGGATACGAAAGAGGCAGAGGTGGCAGAGGCTATGGCCGTGGCCGTGGAAGAATGGGTGGTCGCTCAAGGGGTGGTGGCAACTAGTCTGGAGAGGAAATGAGCTTTCTCTTTTTGCTTTAGCTAAATGCTTGCCTTGGCCAGTGAGCTTAACTTTATCTTCAAAACTGTTTTCAATAGCGTGAAGTATTGGCATATGATCTGCTGCTGTTGCATGTGTTTAAGTTTCATCATATGTTTATCAAAAAAAATTCATCAAGTGGACGTGGGCAAGGTTGTTTTGTTCCTTTTTGCATTTAGCGAAAGAGCGATAGGGGAGTTTTATGATTGCTGTGTAATTTAGCCGACTCTTTTTGAAATTAGTTTGTCCATATTTTAGTGGTATATTTATTTGTTCCTTTCAAAAGCTTTTGCATCTGATTCATTATTAGCATTTGCAGTATCAGTTTGGCGAGCAACTTTAAGCTCACAACACACAAGTCCCTAATTCAGAGCTTTTGTCCTATCTGGAGTGATGAAATGGTAACAAAATAAGTGTTTTGTGGCTATTTTTGAAAAATGAAGACTCGAGGTTTGAGATCAATGTTCGATTAGGTATTTTGATTTCAACAACCTTTGACATACAAATAAATGATTTATTTTATACTTGAATTTTTATCTAATATACTGTACCAAAAAAGGAATTTCATATAATATACACATTAACCCTAGCCCGGCCAAAGTAAACATAAATACCTAGGCTTGTGTATCGTTACATAAAATGTCCAGCGGCAAGTCAGGCAAAGAGAATTGCAAACAAGGACTCAAAGTGCCCCCAGCAGCACTTGTAGCTAAGAAGTGTTTGGTCCGGTTTTAGTTACATGCCTGAATTTACATGATTGAAACAAATTTATAAGAGTCCAAATCGCATCATGTAGGATACCTTCAACTGTCCGATGCCTCTCCTCTCTTTTTCCAAAGACGCTTGTGTAATTGCTTCCAAACAATGGCTCTCCAGAAATCCCAAAGCTTGCGTGAGGCGAATAAGATTGCAGCTTTAAAAGTTTCAGCTTTCAGCAGCCTAAGGTGATGCAGAGTTTTCATGGTAGTACCGTCCCATAAACCGTCCATAAGAATCACGTGCTATTTTGCCTCCTGTTGCTTTTACTGTGAATTTGCTTTTGTCAATGCTAATGCTAAACATCGCAATTAACTTTAATCCATCCTGGTAGTGGTTCCCTCCATAGAGATAGAGGCTGTTGGTGGAAAAAAAAAATAAAAAAGAAAAGAAAAAGAAAAGAAAAAGAAAAGTGAAGAAATTCATTTTATAAATATTTTTTTTCCCCGGTCGTAGGAATCTATTACATTACAAAGAGGTTAATGTAATTGGGAGGTTCACTTGATAATTTTGATGAAGTTACATTAATTACAGGGATAACACTAAGAAAGAAAACAATATAAGTGGTCTTGCCCTGTTCAAATCGTCACTACCAGTCTAGTCTCGTCATCTTGGGTTGGAGATTTGTTTATTTAACAATTTTCGATCCATATTTGTCTTTTGTTTTGTTTTTTTTTTTTTTTGTTTTTTTTTGGTTTGGGTCTTGGAGCCCTCCATCATTTTCCACAAGTACTTTTATATGTCTAGTTGATATCTGTTACTTAAAATAGCAAAAGTTTAGGCTGTATAAGATATACTTTTCTTTCTCATCTTCCTGAAGCGTTTTGATTAGCGGCAAGTCTTTAATACAATCGAGGATTTGGGCAATGTGTGTTCTTATCATGTATGTATGTCGTAGCAAAAATTGGACAGATTCAGGAACATTGCATAACAATGAATTGGTGTGTCTGAAAAGCCAATAACTAGCCCCCTCGTATCATCAAAGGATATTTTGTCATTGATTTTTTCGCAAGTTCGTGACACACAACAATTTGATTAGATATCTGAAATCCACAATGCAAACTTGTCGAATTTATTTCGACAAAAAGAAAAAACAAAAGAATTTCAGCGGTTCATTTAAAAATGGGAATTATCCGATAACATGATGATGTGTGGGCGTCCAATTTGCAGGGTTGGTTCACGATACTGAACCTTATACTGCTTTTCACGCCAGGTTCATTGGCTCAATGTACGGCTCTCATCTGTTGTAAATCAGTTCAAAAAAATAAATTCAATTTTTATATACTAATATTTACATGATGTCGATTGATCTCTTCTGGAGTGTTGTTTTCTTCATATTATTAGGCAGGAATAAAATAAAACGCTCTTTTGGCGGACAGTGACAACTGTAGCAAAACCCTCCTGGGCCTCCTCCTCCCTCTCCTTTTCTCTTTTTTTTTTTTTTATATTAAAAAAAAAAAGCAAAAAATAATAGCAAGTGAATACTTCCTAAATAGCTCCATATTCACTCTTATTTTGGGAAGGAGACGATGATCCTCCAGTGTAGTATGTCACAGGGGATTGATGGAGATTTCTGAAGATTAAATAATGACAAAAAAAAATTAAAGGTCATCAATAAAGAACTGACGAGAACTAGAGTTAATAGATCCCGAGGCCCCCTGTTTGACAGTTCTAGTAAGGCTGTTATTTATATTCCGTATCAAATTAACTGCCAACAAGTGTACGATGGTGCTACTACTAAACTAAACCACTAATCCTCTATTAATTGCGATTAAATAGAAAATTACTTCTGCAGCTTTGCTAATTTTTTTCTACATCCGCATTTTACAGGAATCCAACAAAGTCTATGATGTATTATCGCAGACTATCCCATCCCATCATTAGTAACCATTATTATTTTTTTTTTTTCAATTAAGCAGGCTGTCTTATTCTAGTAGCAACATAATTGGACTCGATAAATATGAAAGACACATAAGAGCAGCCATGGGGGAGAAATGAAGGGTGAACAAAGAGAGAGCATGAGCAGAAGGCAGCCTTGTAGCCAACCAAAGGGCAACACGTGTTTAAGACAAAATACTTGGGCAGATGTAATAAGATTCAGAAAGAATCCAGCTTGAAGAACATAGACATACTTCTCAACCAGGTTCACTAGTCCCCCTTTAGTAACACATCCTTATATAAATTTGGACCCACCCTCTATTGCCCTGCCCTGATCTCTCTCCATAGAGAGCCCTCTAATTCTTTCATAATTCTCAAAGTCTGTGTAGCGTTAAAACTTAAAACCGAGAGATAAGGGAGATAAGGGAGACATGGAGGCCGGAAGCCCACAAAAGAGCAAAAAAGAGAAGGATCTTTTCCATGTTATTCACAAGGTTCCTTCTGGTGATGGTCCTTATGTTAAAGCTAAGCACGCTCAGGTGCGTGTCCTCCTGATCTACTATACTTGCCTTAATTAATTACCTCTTTTCCTTGTAGATTTCTTTTGCGCTCAGTTTGTGTCCATCATGGTAAATGCTAGCGATTAAGTTTTCCATTCGCGTTAAAACAACTGGCCGGTAGGTTATCTTTTACGCCGCTAGCTACTTGAAGCTTGCTAGCTATTTGCTGCTAGTATTATCATTTATGGTTTCACAATTAATGATAAGATAAGAAAATGTCTAACCTAAGGTTGCACTTTTAAGAAACAAGCCTATAGCTTCTTACCTCGCTTAGATTCTGTAACGTTAATTTGTTATCAATTAGGTCAATGTCAAACCTTACCATGGGGTTACCTACCTTTTTTTTCCCCTCTCGGGTAGTTTTGGAAGAAAGGAAATGATATATATACATGCACATATGGATTTTATGCTCCAAATAATTATGTGTGTCGTAGAATATCATTTTGCAAGTGGCAACCACATCAAATAATGCTCGGCCTGTACACTGATCTTAATATAGAGGTTAGCATACATTCACTTGGAAAATACAGAAATTGGGCATGGAAAAATTTCAATTCATGTGTAATGTTTTGTTTCAAGAGTTGACTTCCTAAACTACACTTTACAACCCTAAGTGTGCAGCAGATCTGGTCACCCCATTGTTGGAAAACTTGACGATGCAGATATATCATCTCTGTCATTTATACGTGCTTTGGGGATTAAAGTCCAAAAGAGATGACAACTTATGCTAATGAATAGTGATCATAATAAATCATCATTTTGGAGTACTAGTTGCTTGCAAGTTTCTCCATCCCTATCTGCATCCGGTAGTTGCTTGCAAGTTTTCCTCTTTGGGGAACTAGGTGATGGGGTTTCCCAATATGTAGAATGAATAGTAAATATTAGCAGTATATAGCAAGGCTCAAAGATGAAGTATCCTTGATATGAATTGCTATTACATATTTGATATTTCACTCTTAATTAAAGGTTTTTTTTTTTCCTAAAGAATATAAAAGTTTTTGATACTAAAAAGAATATAAAAGTTACTCCCGAAGCTTTTTAAATTAGTGGAAAAAAAAAAGTGTGAAATTGATCTCTTTACTGATTCTTGGTCAGACCTACCTTTCAAAGGCAGATTCCTAGTTATTTTGTTGTTTGCATGTTTATTGAATAATTGATTGAATCATCCCTGACTCTAGTCCACATTCATACAGGAATTGTTTATCATCAATCCCCTTAACTATTTCTCATTAAAAAAAATAAAAATAAAACTCCGTCAACTTTTTCCACTTATAAACAAACTTATCCTTGATATGATAATCTAATATCGCCATTCTTTCAGTGAAGTTTACAACTACGATCAGCATCCAAAAAAAAGTTGCAACTATGTAGGGTCGAAAACAATAGAATCTTTTCTCAAAAAAAAAAAAAAGAAAGAAAGAAAACAATAGAATCTTGCACATCTTTCCGAATAAAACGGTTTGTGATTCAAATTTGTAAGAGGTCCACCAATTTGTATTCTTATTTTTCATTCATTGGGTAGAATTTTTAGTATTTACAGCAAGATATTGACTACTTTTTATCTTATATATCTCGTGCATTTCCTTTATGATCATTTTAATTGGCTCGAGATTTTGACCCCAATAACCAAGACTCACAAGACTTCCATTTTATAAACTTTATGAGAAAAAGTCCCGTGACCTAAAATTATAAATAGCTAGCCAAATCCAAGGCACCAAAATTTACTAATTAACGCCAAGTAACTAAATCATTGTGATGAATTTGATTTCAGCTAGTGGACAAGGACCCAGAAACAGCAATAGTCTGGTTCTGGAAAGCAATTAACGCAGGAGATAGAGTGGATAGTGCCCTTAAGGACATGGCTGTGGTGATGAAGCAATTGGATAGAACCGAAGAAGCCATAGAAGCTGTCAGATCTTTTAGAGGCCGTTGCTCAAAGCAAGCTCAAGATTCCCTCGATAATGTCCTCCTTGACTTGTACAAGGTATAATATTAATTCTCGTGTATTTTTAAGTAACCAGATATATAACCATGCATGTGTAGTCTTGATGCATGGTGCGCCACATTAATACTATGATTCGGCTTCTCTAATGTAATATGCATTTTGCAGAAATGTGGGAAAATAGAGGAGCAGATAGATCTGATAAAGCGGAAACTAAGATTAATATACCAAGGAGAGGCCTTCAATGGCAAACCAACAAAAACTGCACGTTCTCATGGGAAGAAGTTTCAAGTCTCTGTTAAGCAAGAAACTTCCAGATTACTGGTACACTGTCTCATATATTATTTAACTTATCACCTCAGTTTAATCTTTTTTTTCTTAATGCATACATATCATTTTCCGAATTGAATATGATATGCTTCATTTTTTAAGAAATGTGCTTATGGATTGGAGAATATGGTATGGCAGGGGAACTTGGGCTGGGCCTATATGCAGAAAGCGAACTACATAGCAGCCGAGGTTGTGTACCAGAAAGCCCAGATGATCGACCCCGATGCAAATAAGGCCTGCAACTTGGCACTGTGTTTGATGAAACAGGCCCGTTATGATGAGGCCCGTCTGGTTCTGGAAAACGTCTTGCAAGGTGTACTTCCTGGCTCAGATGAAATTAGATCAAGAAAAAGGGCCGAAGAGCTGTATATGGAAGTGGCATCAAAGCAGGCCCATCCTGAACTGATGGGCATATTGGGCCTCAGTTTTGATGACGCCGACTTTGTCAAGATGCTTGAGCAAGTCATGAACGAATGGGCTCCAACCAGATCCAAAAGGCTGCCCATCTTTGAAGAAATCTCTTCATTCAGGGACCAGTTAGCCTGCTAATCTTCGTATTTGTTCTTTAGCCTTGTGGCGTTGTACTGCTTTTAGTGCCTGTTCGAATTGGCTTGGGTGTGAGGTATTGGTGGTTGTGTTACAATTTGTATATAGGAGGAGTGGAACATAGGAAGGCATTGTACAAATTGGGCCGGGCCCCGGGGTATTAATAAAACTGAACTACAATGGGAATCAGGATCTTTGTTTGGAAACAAACACGTCCTGGTTTATGATCCAACTCATTCAATCAATTCAAGGCAATGAACAAATTATGGTCCAAAGTAACGGGCTGGAAACAACTTTGATGGCTTGACTCCATAGAATCGTGACGCTTTAGATTTTACTTCTAGAGGCTCTAATTTTTTCCCTTTTTTTTTTTTTCTTTAATGGATGTATCCCACATATAGGAGCAGTAGAAATTACAAAAGCATTATTGGCCTCAACTGTCAGTTCCAATTGCAGTTTTTGAAGAAAAATAAAATTATAAAGGAGTCTCCACGTATCAACACAATAGATAAGTTTTGTGACACCACACCCCACTAGTAGGCTTGTAGCACGTTTTCGGCAGAATTCCATGCCTTTTTTTCTTTCCTTTTTTTTTTTTCCCGTATAATTGTGCCATTTATCTGACATTAGACCGAGACGGCGCCACCACCGCAAGTACAACCAACCCGCCACATAGGAATATCGTTCTTACTAGTCACAACTTACAACTACTTACCTCGTTATATCTCTCACATTTATGTCGTTTGCCTTGGTCCTTTCAAAAGCTCTTAGCTCTATAAATAAAAGATATAGTAAAACTTGAAAAACTCCCTCTCTCAAACTCTCTCTCAAGAAGAGCAGCTCTTCTATATAACCACCACAACTCACTAAGCTCCTCTCAGTTTGTGAAAATGGAAGCAGCAGCGGCAAAACGGCCAGAGATAATATCAGACAAGGACCAGATGAGGAGATGGTCGAGAGCAATGAGATCTCAAGGAAAGACTATAGCTTTAATACCCACAATGGGTTATCTCCACGAAGGCCACCTCTCCCTCGTCAGGGAAGCACACAAGCACGCCAATTTGACAGTGGTGTCAATCTATGTGAACCCAGGTCAATTCTCTCCCTCTGAGGACCTCTCCACTTACCCATCTGATTTTGAGGGGGATATCCACAAGCTCATGTCTGTTCCTGGTGGAGTGGACGCCGTTTTCCACCCCCACAATCTCTACGACTACAGAGTTGATGGGAAGAACGAGATTGGTAAGAGTGGCGGCGACGAAGAGTGCAAGAATCAGGAGGGTGGCAAAGGAGGGGTAGTGTCGTGTGTGGAGGAGAAAGGGATGGGACATGAGACATGGGTGAGGGTGGAGAGACTGGAGAAGGGTTTGTGCGGGAAGAGTAGGCCTGTGTTCTTTAGAGGGGTGGCTACGATTGTTACCAAGTTGTTCAATATAGTGGAGCCTGATGTGGCTGTGTTTGGGAAGAAGGATTACCAGCAGTGGAGGATCATTCAGAGAATGGTAGGCAATTGTTTTCTTTGTTTTCCACTTCTTCCGAGTCAAAAAAGGGTCACTCTATACAAACATTTGTGCTTGTGAGTATATTTTAAGTTTGTGGCATCAGATGCTAGCATTCTGCTTTGAATTTTCTCACAGCTGTGCATATAATATTATTTGTCTTTAGAACATTTACTTGGTGGTTTTATGATTTCGTTGCTGAGAGTGAGGAAAAAAAATGAATTTATGGAATAGTATCTGATTTTCTTTTCAGTGTTCATAAGTTGATTATAGTATTCTCAGAATGTAACTTTGTTTCCCTTTAGATATGTACAAGCATAATTCGATTTGATCTTTGGTTTTGGGTCCCATACCTTGACAGCTATTTGGTTTTTGTAACGCATTTATCTAATGTTCTCTTCTCTGTTTGATTTCCTGCAGGTTCGAGATCTCGACTTTTCCATAAGAATAGTAGGATCTGATGTAATGCGAGACAATGATGGCCTTGCAATGAGTTCACGGAATGTGCATCTATCTGCGGAAGCTAGGGAAAAGGTTCTGCTAATAGTCGTTAAAGCTCAAAAGTTTCTGTTTCAATAGTCTTTTATTGATTGGCATATAATCAATACCACAAGATTAGGCCCATGTCACACTTTTTTTCCCTAATATTTGATCCAAGAATTGGCATCATCCATAGATGCCTTCAGCACTTTCTGTTGAATGTAGATTTCTTCTTCTTTTCCTCTCTCACTCTCTACAATTGCATCACTTTACAGCTTTTCAATCTCTTTGGTGCACTTAAATTTAAATTGTTGAGTTCTTTCTATGAGGCAAATTGTTGTAAATCTTTCAGGAGATGACTCTTTTTGCAGATGAAGTTTATTCTTTCGTGTGAGGAGCTCCCTTCATAAAAATGTCCTGCTGATAAATTATAATATCGTTCTTTTCATCTTGCAGGCTTTGTCCATAAATCGGTCATTATTAAAAGCTCAATCATCTGCACAAGAAGGCCACAAAAGTTGTACCATGTTAAGGGACTGCGTTGTCCAAGCAATAACTGAAGCTGGAGGGAAAGTTGATTATGCTGAGGTGAACAAATCAATGTCTCTCATCTCTATTTGAATGCGTGCATTATATAGAAAGATGGCAATTTCTGCATATTTGCTTTGTGTGACTGTTCAGAATTTTGTACAATGAGAAATCTGTTGTCATGCATGCTGGAATGACTTAAGTCAACAGTCCTGAAGTCATTTCAGTTAGTGTTATCATATGTGTTTAAGGATCTAAAATATGACATGTCTGCATATTTTTTGAGCCATGATGTTGTCTCTTGATGGTGCTCAACGGGAAGGGACATATCGGCCTTGGTAAAGTAGGACTGGGCTATGTAATCTCTAAACTATATTTTTTGAACAGAATCTCTAAACTATATAATTTGCAAGTTTTTAATTCTTGGGTAATAAGATGCCTGCTTGTTTGTTGGGAAAAAATGGCTGGCAATGTGAACATGAAAATAGCTATCAGATTGGATTTGCAGACGAGCACTAATGTAATAAAGAGCTTCATTGCTTTTCCTGGCAGATTGTAGACCAAGAAAGTTTAGAAGCAGTCGAAGAGATAAAGAATCCGGTTGTCTTCTGTGTTGCAGCCTGGTTTGGGAAGGTCAGGTTGATTGATAACATCGAAATCAATGCATAATAATTTTCCTTGCTTCTTTAACAAGGACTAATTCGGTTTTTGTTGGATGGAAAAAAATAGAGAAAGTTATTTGTTGTTGCTAACCAAAATAATCGTTTTCTTTGTTGAATGTTATACAATTCCGTGTATCAAAAAGTCTTGAACTGTTTTCATTAAGAAAAAAAAGATGTACTGAATTCGAATTTGAGAAGGCAATGACAAAAGTAGGTAGATAGTTCATTCAAAGTATTTGTTTGACAAGGCCTTTGGCGTGCTTGTGGACTTTTCAGCGGGGGGCTGTTTGCTTGTGCGGATTATAACCATGTCAAATGCCAGGACTATTAAAGTCAGATGCAGACCAAAAGAAATATACAGACATACAGCATCTGTAAATTGGAATGACCATACAGCAATTTAATGATTCCTTATATTTCTCGATCACACCTCTTCAAGAAGCGAAGAGATTGAGATTTTGATTTAGAAAAGGAAAAAACCCCGGGTTGAGAGGATTGAACATTCATTCATTACATTTTTTCATTAACAAATCATTAAACAACGTAACTACTGCGCATCCTAATTTCTTCTAATCGAGGGACAGGGCTATCCAATAGTCGTAAAAGCATATTTACTTCGCAGCAATCAAATTAAAACCAACACCCACGTTCATGAGCATCTCTGTCAAACTCCGGCCAAGTATTGGGTCGTGTTCACCCAACAAAGGCTAAAAAAGTATTGTATATAATGAGTGAGCCGAGATCCTACTAGTTGCTGTTTATTCCATATTCACATACCAAAACAATCTTTGATAAAACAAGAGAGAAGAAAAGCATAACAAAACAATGGCAATATCATTGAACAGCGAATCACCACGGCAAGGAATGGCAAACTTCCACACATCAATAAACCAAGAGAATCCAAAAGTTCAAACTATACACAGCGCTGTCATATTATATAGACTAATAGTACGCAGTACGTGTAACCCAAAAAGGCAAAAGTGCAGCATCGTCAGCAACACTAGCATTTGAAACCACCACAAACCGACAACACTATGATGAGAATTAAGGCGATTAGGATGCCCAGCACAATTAGCTTGATTTTCATGTTCTGGAACCACATCTTCCTCCTCATCCTGGTTCCCTGTTGTCTGAAATCTTGTGCCTGTCACATAATAATGAAACATTGCACTGTCAACCTGATGCAAGGCTGCTAACAAACACGAGTACACAAAAACTAAACGAAGTATGGAAAGGCATAAATTCATTATATTAGTCACTTCCACAAGTGAATAAGAGCAGCCATCACAATTCACAAGTATCGGAGTTTCACCATCTCACTTATATTGGTTTGGTTGAAATTTCGAAAACAAGTGCCAACCTTGGGATTTAACAAAAAACCCTGAACAAGGAGTATCCTAGTTTTTAGACTAGTTTATTTTTATTTTGAAAGTGCATTTGGGAAGTTGAATTGATCAAAACTAGAAAGCAAACTCCTCCACAATCCATAGTAAGTCAGAAATGAATAAGTTTAGCATCAGGAGAAAGTAACATGAAATACTCCACAAACCTGAGAGCGAAGATTTTCAGTTTTGTCTACCAAAAGCTCAATTTTCTCTCCACGATCAAGGACCTGCCAAATGGTAACCGCTCATTAGTTTACAGACTGAATTCCCAATCTCAACATCATATGTGCAGTGCCAGAATAGAGCAATACAATCCGAAACTTTCAAAAACGAGGGAAAGTAAAACATGACAAAAACCACACCAAAAGGGACAATCATAATTTGCAACTGCACCCAAAAGGTCCAGATAGCAGCGATCTCTTACCTTCTCTATGTTTTCCATCATAACTCCTTTGACTTCTGAAACCTGAGCTTTAACTTTAGCAAGCTTGCTGACTTCCTCCGGATGGTCCACACAGAATTGCATCTGCTCCTTCAACTTAGGCCTATATCATTAAGAACAAATTCATGTCATCAATGTCAACACACAGATATGAAACACACTAGATTGCATCAATTAACAAACAACAAACACAATACCCGAATTCCTTGGTCAGGCTGTTGGCAACTGCAGTTGCGGCTTTCCCTCCACCATATTTCTTGGTAAACTCCTCCTTAATACGCTCAAGGAAAGCAATTGGAACCTGTCGACCAACGGACTCCACTGCAACTACACAGTAAGCTGCAAAATTTTAAACACACGATTAGATAAACTCTAAGATGGATAACATCCAACAGGAAAGCTAGAAAGATTATATAGGATAGATTTACTCAAGCAATGAAGCAGCACACTATCTTCAAATTGGTCTATACTGTTTTGTCAAAAGTTGCATGTTAGGTGTTACCTATTACGTCACGCTTATACTGCCTTCCATTTCTTTTACTCAGATATTGCTATGAGCTATGACAAGATTAATCTACTAATTGCCTCATTTCAAACTCATAAACAGTCTACCTTCATAAATTGCTTTACATATCTGTTGTACATTTTTATATTTGCTATAAAAAATTCTCAAACAAACAACTTCCATGGAAAATAATGATGCGAATCTGGTTTAGGAAATACAAGCCATTCATGTTAATAGCATAGCTCTCGAGTGATACCATCTGAAGAATCAGAAGTGCTTATCTACATCTATATAGCTGCGTTTCCACAGACTCCGACCATTAAAAACTTAACTGAAATGTAGTACCGCGCCTGAACTAAGCTTAACTCTACAAAGCAAGATCCAGAAATAGTAAAATAGTAACAAAACGACTAAATATCCCCGAGAAAAAGGTTCACACACCCTAACCAAAAGCAATAAAGCAAACAAGCACGCAAGTGTAGTTAATCATTGGCTGAATCGCTCATCATCTAATTAGTTCAGAAAATTGCAACAAGCAAGCAGGTTCAGAAATTTCCTCATAGGCTGCGTTGACCAAAACACCAAACAGATTTTTGTTTTAGAGAACAAAATCCTACTGTTTCCCCCACAACAGAACCGAAAAAACTCAGGTCAGCCACCCCACCAGCGTCTTCTCCAGTCCGCCGTTTCCTGCTATTCCGTAACCAAAGAGACTCTTCCTAGAAATAATAGCATCCACCGAAGCACAGAGACATAGCCTAACTAAACGTCTATTATACAAAATCACGGAAAACGCGTATGGCTACCGTCTGGAAAGTCAAAACCAACAGATGCACAGTGAATAAGTAAGAACAAACAATAACGATCGCGCACTATAGAACATAACCAGGCGCGATCAAGCAAAGATCAACAGAGAACACGGATCACTAGAGAAAACACATAGATCGAGCGAGAGAGAAGAGGGAGGGAGGGAGGGAATACTGAAGCCGTTATCGACGAGGTAGTTGAAGGTGTGGCCGTCGCAGTTGTAAGTGAACTTGTTGTTGGTGGCCGGGAGTTTCTGGAGGCACTGAGCTGCTATGCTGGTGAAGTTGCCGGAGAAGTCGGTGTAGTCCGCCAGTATCACGGTGCCTCGCGCCACGAAGCCGTAGATCAGCGATTGCTGCCCCATCCTTCTTCTTCCACTTAAACCACAACACAACCAACACACACAGCTGTTAAGTAGCAGAAATACAGAGAGGAGGAGGAGGAGGAAGAGAGGGAGGTTTTTTGTTTGTGTTTTGTTGTGGAGTGGAATAGGACAAAAGAACAAAGGGAAGTTTTGTTGAAGAGAGAAAAAGGAAATGAGAATTTGAAGGGAGTTTATTGAGGTGATTTCATTTTCTTCGCCTTTCGATGGGAACCTACCTAGGTAGCGTACCGTGGTGAGGCAGTCGTTTAGCTACCCTCCTGTTTCGTTGGTATTAACGGAAATGCCACGCAGTCTTTTCTTGATTTTTTTCTCTTTTTTTCCTTCTAAACTTCGTTTTCGTTTTGTTCTAGAAGGAAGGAAGAGTCCTTCAAAGTTCAAAATTCAAATATTTAATTATTTATAGCCGAAAGTTGAAACAATCTTTCTTCCTTACATATTATTAAGGATTATAATTAAGAATGTATCGTTCTTTTTTTTTTTTGTATATCAGTATATGTATGACAAATTTAGGCTTACTAGTACGCAAAAAACTTTAGTAAACCAAAGTAATTAATCGTAGTTTTTGTAATTATTTTTCTAGGACATAAAAAACAAAATGCAAACGACGAGATAACATGTGTAATTCAAGCAGATTAGGTGCACCAGCTGAAACAGTTAATGCACGTATATCTAATTTTACCAGGATGAAATATGACTCGCATTCAAATTCTTTTGTCGGATGTAGTTTTAACAAATTAATGCTAGTGTTTGGTAGAGATAGCATTATAGAGCAAATTTAATGTCTGATATCCATTTTTTTCAAACCATTGTTCATATCCATTTCAGCACCCGAGACGAGATCAGTCCTTAAAAGTGTTCCCCATCGGTAATTTTTATCAAATTAAAAAAAAATGTGAACATAAATTTGCTTATTGTCAATTGTGGCCTTGGACAAAGTGGCAAGTCCGCCAACGAGCGTTGGCTTAGTTGGTTGAGGTTCAGTAAGCATTCCCATTAGGTTGAGAGTTCGAACCCCGCCGATCGTCCCTCTTGATGGGTAATCTGTAAATACCACTGTAAGCGCCCGCTGAGTCCGGTGATTTGCCCTGGCCCTGAACTGGGAGAACCTCCCTTCAACCTAAACTTTTTTTCAACAAAAAAAAATGGCAAGTTCTCATATGTATCCGCCGTTTAAGGCCAGCGTGTTGGATTGGATAACAGTAGTTGACAAACCTGAGACCTCAAGCCTTCTTTTTTCTTTTTATTGCACGAGAGTACTAAGGTTTTTATATAGACATCATATTTTTAATAATTTATGCACCAATTTCATAATCGAAAAAATTGAAACCTTTAATACAAATTTTAACGAAATTACTGAGGAGAACAAAACTCTTATTTATAATATGTTTATTTGGCATGGTATATATTATTAACACTAACATGACAGTGAGCTGCCAGACTGTAAAGAATTCCTTCACCTGAGTCTGCGTTTTCCATCCATAAACCCGTGGGTAAGGGTTGTAGGATTAGACAAATACAATCATAGAAAGCAGATGTCCTGCAATTGAAAATGACTTAGAAAACAACACCCCCCCTTTCATTAAATATTGTAAGTAACATATGGACCATTGTCTTTCTTAATTGATTGGTGTCATTCGCACACCGTAGCATGCTGTTCATTCCTTGTTATTATAATATTCGTCTTCGTTGTTTTTTTATCCTCGTTTAGATAGACATTAACGTTGTTCCCTGCTGGAAAATACTTTTATTATTGCATTATATCCAACAGTTTGGATTCGAAGGTCATCTGCCAGCCAACCAGTGAAAGCTGTATTTGAAATTACCAGGTTCCTTCAAACTTGTTTTATTCCCATTTCCAAACATTTGGGCAGGTAAGGTCATTTGGTATTTTTAAATGGAATATTGGGTTTGAATTTGTTTATCCATCTCTGTTAAGGATTCTCGGTTTTTTTTTTTTTTTTGGGGGGGGTGTCAGAAACCTCCAGTATGATGGACTCGACCCTCGTTCGATTTTGTAAAATGTAATCAGTCAATTACTCAAAATATCAAAAACAGGTATAACTCTAGTAACAGCTACGCATTAGTAGTACAAGTTCGAGTTTCCAGGAAGTTTCCTTTTTGTGGGTGTCTAGACGCATAGACCGATAGACGGCCATATTGGGAAGGGATAAATTGCTGACTCCTTCCAACGCAAAGCCATGAAATAGTCATGAATCACACGGTGACTCGTGATTGATGATTCTTGTTATAGTGATTGAAAATTGTAAGATGGGATCTGGATCCACGGTATTGTTATGGGTTTTTGGAGTGATGGCTTTGTATGATTGTCTCTGACTATAAGACTTAAGAGAACGATATTGTACATTTGGAACGTAACGATAAGTTGGATATTCCTAGTTGGCACCAGCACTATATATATTAGTAACTAGTTTAGGTTTACGACAAAAAAAAAATAGTTTAGGTAGTGTATTAAATATTAATAACTGCAATCAATTTTGTGTAGGATGTTTATAATCGGTAATATGGACATGACTTTCTGAACTTCACTGTCAGGCGATGGTGACATTTTTAGCCAAAAAGGGTTTGCATTAATGCATTCTGTTTTTGGCAATTTGAATCAATCCTACGCCTGTCTACAAGGAAATTTAGAGAAAACCAGGCCCAAATCAGTATTAGACCAAACCCAACTAATTCCAAATATTGGGTAATAGCCCAACCAAACCCAACTATTCCAACAATTCCATTTCTATCCCAAAGAGCATCAAGAAATAGAATCTACGGGATTTAACGGCCGAAGTACAAACACAACATGTGCACACGAAACAAATTCTGAACAACCAAAGTACAACAGAAAGCGAGATATCCTTGGAACTAAAATAAACCCAGATTTAACATTATACAGGAAAACTGAGAGCAAATAAACGAAGAGAGAATGGGCGGAGTTTCAGCCTTTACACCCTGTGGTAGCATCTGTTCTCTTCAATCTAAAGCCCACAGTAGCTGCTACAACCATAAACTTAGCTCGGTTAATCCTCGTATCCTGCGTTTCTCTGATACAAAGCTGAAAACCCAGTTGGGCTTGAGGTCTGACGGAATCGGCGTTCGCTGCAACAGCAGCAGTGGACCCGGTGGCTTTGGTTCAGGTACAATTGCGGGTCTGTGTTTGATATTCTGTGTCTTGGGAATCTTAGTGGTGTGTGAAATGACAAGAATTTTGCTGTGGCGTTAGAATTAACATGTTGTACGGTCTGTGATTAGAGTTACTTGTTTGCTTTGCTTGTCTGGTTCTTTGAATTTTTATGTCCGTTTAGTAAATCAAGCATTTTTCAGTTAAGCCCTCTGCTGTTGTTAAGCAAGTCTAGGATTTTTATTCAATTTTTGGGTCTCAAATTCTAAACTTGAAACCACATTGGAATTATTCTTTTCAAATGATGACCGGTTCTCTATAATGGAGTGATTTGGAGTCATTTGATTTGTGCCATCTTCTATTAGGAGCTGTGAATTCTGAAGAATAGTGTTTTTTGTTTACTTGCATATGCTTTCGGATCCAAAGTAACAAGAGAGAAGGCTATGGTTCCTAAAGTTGGGAGTGGAGTTGTGTTTTAGCACTTCAAGATATAGGCTAGTTGAGAATTCTTATCACTCTTTTAAAGCAAAGACAATGGTCGTTTTTACTAATTCTGCCTTGCTATTTGACTAGAGTGTCTACAGCTGCACTTGGTGTCCCATCTTTCAAATGATAAGACTGCTTATAGTTACTAAGAATGTTTAGTCTGACTTGTGTAGATTCTGATTGTGCCTAGCTAAAAGCAGCAGCATGGTTGTAAATTAAGAATTTTACAATGCATTTGATGCTAGCTGGGAACTGTGCGATAGGACTTGGAAGTAGGCAGGCAGGGTCTTTGCTGCAGTTAACTTATGTGTCGATAATGATTTTGTGCAAGGAAAAGAAAAATGGAGCTTGGGCATGGTGAATTTAAAACCTCACTGAAGACTATTGGTTGAGTTAATGGTGCTAGAAAACTGAAATGACAAGGCCTAACTGATGGTTCTCCTCTACTCGTGGTTTGTACAGAGTTTATATGTTGAAGGAGATCAGTTACTGTCAAATATTGATCAGGACCTGAAATTTTCAAGGATAAGCCACAGTACTATTGAGTCTGTGCTGTAGTGTGGTCTACTTTTGCAATCGTAGTTCCTCCATTACTGGCAAATTGAATGCTCAATTTCGCAGGTGATGGTGACAGCAGGAATGTACTGGATGCATTTTTCTTGGGAAAGGCTCTGGCAGAAGCACTTAATGAGCGTGTTGAATCTGCTGTTGGGGAGTTTTTGAGTACAGTTGGCAGGCTTCAAGCAGAGCAACAGAGGCAAATACAAGACTTTCAGGTAACACCTGTGCAAGCACGTAGGATCTGTTCTCATATATCGAGATATGAGAACATTTGTGTGCAAAATGCAACGCATCTGCTAGAACATATGAAACTACTGCCTATATAGGAATTGAAAATTGAATATCCCTATGTCCTCCATTTGCATGAGTTGGCATGCTTGCTTGCTGCTCTGTCCTGGCATATGTAACGCTGGAATTGCAATTCAGCTATCATTACTTGTTTTTGAAATCAATCCACTTGGGGTTTCATGCTTCCAAGTTCCAATTCAGATCTCGAAATTGGTGTCTGGAAAGATTGAATGCCCTCAAATGTCTTTTTGATACTAGATTCCAACAATTTAACCGCATCCCCTGTTATCTAAGTGCCTGTGCTTAAATGACACTTGCGTGTAGGAAGATGTGTTTGAAAGAGCCAAAAGAGCCAAAGAGAAAGCAGCCCGAGAAGCCATGGAAGCGCAGGGTATTGTCCGCAAGCCTAGCAGCGTAGATGCAACACCAGTTAATGGCGCTACTCCTGAAAATTCCGCTTCATCAACTGAAACTACTATCAACAGCATTGGGGAGAGTACAGATCCTGCCGAGCAAGGGCCTGTTATTGGAGTTTCAGATGATGACTGAGCGTTTATTACCAATGTTCCTTGAATGTTTCACTCACAGAATTTAGATGTTATAATGGCTTGGCTAATACATTGTGATCCAGTTATTCACATCTATAGTTACATGGGATAATTGAATAATCTTCTGGTATTCATCAACTCAATTCCAAACATAATTATCGCACCCAACTAGCCTACCTGATCTCGTCATCCGCACACCAACTACATGGTATCGACAACAGCCCACAATTCCTGGTCAAGTTTTTTTCATTGTTTGGATTCTACAGAATGTAGACTGTGTAAAATCCAAATTCAACACTCGAGTACAACTTCTAAACGGCAAAGGGAAACGAACTTGTCCAATCAAAATTTGCCGCCGACGCGTAAAATTAACATGTCGAAGAAGGGTAGCTACCAGTTTACTTGATTCGGGATGACAATTTTCAACCGCCACAACAAATATATTGTTGACTTTCGATGACACCACACATAACGGAATAAATAGGCCATCCACTTCATGATGAATTTCCTTGTTGCATGGCAGAGTTTACAATTTTTCCAAAAAATTGAGATAAGTAAAGAAAAAGGCACTTAAACAGGAGACAAAATTATATAAGGCTTAAACAAATTATAAGCCCATTTCAAGGTCATGACAACCGCAAACGTCACTCATCATCGAACTCAACACCAGACATGGGTACCTCTCCGATAATTTCATCATCATCATCATCATCAGCGTCCATAGTAGAATCCTTCTTCACGTAATCCACTTTAAAGTCATAGTCATCATCCATTGAGTCCACTTTAGCAGCTTTTTTCCTTCTTTTCTTTTCTGCCCTTTTCATTCTCGGATTAAGCATACCTTCTGCTGAGTACAGCTTCTCATTTTGCCGGCTAGTTGCATTTTTGGCTGCAGCCTTGCTCACGTCATCTTTTTCAGATCCCATGGGCTCGTCCTCATCATTCTCAACCCCATTTTCAGAGCTTCCATCGCCTTGAGTTGATGGTTGGGGTTTTGCGTCTTCCTGATGAGTGGTGGTAATAGTCAGAAAGTTAGTGACATATAACGAAAGAAATTGAAGAAGTGATTACCCATATGAAACTACAAAGTGCAATCAGAATTTTATCATCTTCCAGGAACATTACTATCTGAAAGAAATCATTTTGGCCTCAACAAAATAACAAAGTTGAAGAAAAAACATCGTCCTATTTCTCCCTTGCGGGGGTTGAATGGATAAATATTTGAAAACGCCAATCTGATAGAACTTCCCAAAGCTCTTTCCGAGAAGATAATCCGTGTAACATATTCTAAATCAGAGAAACCTTTCTGCATCTCCATATCTTTTCTTATATAATAAGGACAGCGTAACAATCTAGCATTCATAGCATTGGAGGGGAAAAAATGAGCACAACTAAGAAAAAAAAGCATGAAGCAGGGGTATCATAGATGCGTTGCATGCAGCTAGTAAGAGCAATGAAGAAATTTGAGAGAAATTGCAAACCTCTAGCATCTTTTCATCAAAATTGAGGGGACGACTTGGAGGAACTTCCACAGGATTGAAATCATTAACAGACTTCAGACTTCCAATAAAGGAGGTCTGACTGCTGTAAATTTCATCTAAGTTAAATTCCTTCCCCAGCTCAGAAACAATCTTTGCCTCAGAAGGTTCCTCTTGAACCACAGCTGGCGGCATGGTGTAGTATGGGATCTTACCTAAAAAACAGTAAACAAAGAATGTCATTTCAGTGGTTTCTCTTTCTTCACAAATTTTGTTGCCCATCTTTTCCTCGTCTGTCTTCATTTAACATTCCAAGAAGGTAGAGAAATTGCAGAAACTTAGAAATGCATACCTTCATTCCAGTCATGCAGAACAATCCTAGCGGCAGCTTCAACATCCACAATACCACCCTTTTTTAGCCTACCTCTTACAGTAGCCACCTTCTGCAGAAAGTCATCAACAGAATCAAACTCTGGGATCTTGTACAGTGTCACCAACAGCTTTCCCGGGCACCTATTGAGGATTTCTTTTACTGTATTGTCCACAGAAGATAAATGAGGGTCAGTATCTATAACTATTTTGAAAAATTAAAGATAGAACAAAGCTTTAACAATTTATTATATCAAAAGACTTCTGCCCAAAGAAGTATCCAACACATTTTAGAAAACAAAATACATTTTGAAGATGCATACAGAACCCAAGAAGCATTTTGCATGGCAGAGAACTACAGAGATATAACTAAAGAACCAATCAGGCACGCAACCTATGAACTTTATTTCATGCCTGTCGACATAGGTCGATGCTTGCATTTGTGCAGCAAGAAAATATTGCAATTGGTCATTAGCAACATATTCTTGCCCAAGAATTACAATGTCAACAGAATATCCAGGACTACCTCAAGGCAACCATAACACTGAATAAAGGAAAAGCAAGCGCAAGCACAAGCAATATAGATCTGATACTATACTCGCCAGTTCTGTCTCCACAACCCCAACCCAGAATGAACAGAATAAAAGAGAAGTATTTTCTCTACAAAAAAAAAAAACTTAGCTTGTCTCACCAGAATGGCAGGGAGCAGCGTGCAGTTGGTTGGTCAAATAAAGGAAAACATAAAGAAGAACCGTTAAGTTACCTGGACTTATCGGATCATCTAACTTCTCAATTCTTTTGCAGTTTCGAAGAGCTACAGAAGCATCATTTTCAGCAGACTTTAGCATTACAACACCTGGACAATCTAACAATTTAACATTCTTATCCAAATGAACTTCTTGCATCGATCTTGTTAGTCCTGGAGTAGCACCAACGTTGACCACATGGCTTCTCTTCAAACTGTTAATTAGACTACTCTTACCCACATTAGGCAAGCCAATTACACCAACTGTAATAGATTTCTTGATCTGCAGGGAGGGAAAAGCATATAATAACATGATTAGACAACTTGGCTATCAAATATAACAGTAGACCATTTTGAACGAGAGAACATAAAAGGAATGCATCACTTCAAGCGTTTATCTAACCTTACAACCCACTTTCTATAAGGAAAGATAGAGAACAGATCAAACAGATCAGTATACCTGATGACTTCTTGTGTAATTTTTAAGCAGTTTTACAAGAGAATCTGCACCGAGACAATCACTCGTTTGCAGATTGCTTGGTTTTGCTGATTTTTTTGAGGACTTCCACCCTAAGTTTGATCTCTGCTCCTGGGTACTGCACTTGAAAGCAACAGCAGGGCCTGATGCTCTGAGATATTTAAGCCACTTCTCAACAGCTTCTCGAGGAACAAGATCTATAATCCAAATATTGGGGGAAAAAACAATAAGTGAACATGAAACATAATATGTTAAGCAAATAGAGAGCTCAAAAATTTCAAATGCTTGACACAATTGATATATGTTAGAAGCTGCCACCAGAAGTCAAATGGAATATTGGCAGACAGGAAAATTACCAATTTTGTTCAGAAGCAAGACAATGCGCTTATCATAACCCGCCTTCTTCACCATCTCTTCCATGTCAACACAACGGGTACCAAGGGGATCCCGAGCATCGAGAACTTCCAAAATGACGTCCGATTCTTCAATGACTTTGACCAACTCCTTGTAGAATGATCTCTCTGAATTATCTGCACCAAAATAAAAGACATTGTCTTCAATACTCAAGACCATCGCCACCCATAATGCACACCTTCCAAAACCAAAGAAGCATACCTCTGTTTCTAGCCATTCTAGTAGAATCGCCACCCTCGTCACGCTCCCCAAAAATTTGATCTTTTACCAAAGCCTCATTAGCCAATTTAGAGACGTCATCATCCTCTTCTAGCAAACCTAGCTTCCTCTTTCTAGCCTAAAAAGGCATAAGCAACCAAAATGAGCATAAAAGTAGACTCCCCCCCCCCAAAAAAAAAAACAATCAATGAATACAAATTGCATGAGATGAAAACGAAAATAAGATACCCTCTCTTTGCGGGCAGCTTTCTTCTGCTCCAACTCCTCGAGAGCACGTGCTCGGCGGGCTTCGAGAGCCTTGAGCTCCTGCTCCTTGAAAGGCCAGTCATTGGGGATACCGGGATCCTTTTCGACCTTGCGTTTGTGGGTCACGCCTTTCTTTTTAGCTTCCTTCGCCTTCTTCCTGTGGTGCTCCTTTACTTTCTTTATGACCTTGTACTTCTGCTTCAGTGTCGTTCTTTTGCTCTTGCTCTCTACACAGACCCAAAAAAAAAAAAAAACAAAAAGGAATTATATCACAGCAGGACTCGAGGAAGAACAAAGAAAAAAACAGTTGTAAAATTTGGTTTTAAAATAACATATATTGGTCGAGGGTTGCTCACTTTTGCTCTTCTTCACCATCTTGAAAGTGTAAGCAGCGAGAGAGGTGGAAGACGGGAAAGAATGGCCGGTGGTTTTAGCTTTGTAATAATGCTAGGGTTTTTGGAAGTTAAGAGGGGGGATCCGGGTTAGTCGACGAGCTAGATGGGCCGTAAGAACGGTAACCCAAGTATAAAGACACAAAAAGACCCAAGTATCTGGATCGGTAGAGTAGGCCCAAGTGTAAAGACCCAAAAAATAAAAAAGGACTTGGGGTGAGAGAGGCTCGAACTCTCGACCTCAGGATAACTCTGGAGCTATGAGACCTACGCGCTAGCCAACTGCGCCACCACCCCTTCTTGTTGATACCGAGAAAATTAATATCCTCCTATATACATTAATGTTATAATTTTTATCACTTCTTCATCCTCTGCATTCTCATTTGGGTGAAGCTATGGTGTCTTTCTCTAAACTTTTCCTCAGCATTCTCTCTAACAAAGACTCTAACCCCCTACAGGCTGTAGTTATTCTGTTCCGATCCTTCGAAATTTGAAATCTCGTGCATGCATCTCCTTGACTACTCGTCTCCACCCCTTGCCTTTTCATTTACTCCGCACGTGTATTAAAAACACACAACCAGTTATATCTCCATACGAGATTATCTAAGAAACAAAGCTTTACTCTCTCTGCCTTCTCCATCCAGTTTTCCTACAGATCTACACCGGAGAAGTTCATAACTTTAGAGCAAGAAAACTCAAACCATGGCTCGTGTGGGAGAAGAATTCCGTGAGGAAGACTTCAACGTCAGCCTTAAAGACATCCCAGTAGCACTGCCCTCGGGTGAAGTGGAGCAGAGACTTGGGATCTGATAACACGGTTCGATCTCGTCGATAAGATCTACGCCAATCAATCTTTTGTAGCTGGAATTGTGAAATCTAACATGAAAAAGGTTTGGGATATTAGAGGAAGTTTCATGGTAATAGAAAAAAGTGGCAGTGTCTTTCTATTTGGGTTTGAGTTTGAAGAAGATTGCAAGAAAGTGTACAAAGGGATGCCTTGGCTGGTGTGTAATGCGCAGTTGAATCTACGCAGATGGTCCCCTAAGGTACCCCTCAACCACATCCCGATGAGGCTATCCTGGTTCTGGGTCCAACTCCACAATCTACCTTTAGACTTTTTGGATTATTTAAAAATTAAGAAATTGTTTAGTGTTTTTTTGTGTTGCTATTGAGATTGATGACAGGATTGAAAACTATATGGGGTGGAACGGCTTTATTCATGTTAGGGTCGAGTTCCTCCCGGAACGTCTCGCAGGCATTCACGTGACGGTATTCTAGACACGAAGCACTAGGTCGAGGTGCGGTATGAGTGCCTAGGAAAGTTCTGTTACAATTGTGGCAGAATCTCCCACCCCACACGCCATTGTGATCGCTCCCAGAGGAAGATAGAGAATGAAGAGAAGGACTCCGTTCTTAGTTTCAGGCCCTGGCTAAGGGCTAAAGAGAGGTCAACTTGGTTCATACCAAGACTTAGAGCGCCAAAGTCCAGCCAGCCAACACCTTCAGTGCACGCGGACGATGCTGCGATGACCTCCACAGGACCTGCACAGGGAGTGGTGGCTAATGGAAACCACACTCAACCGAGCCCACCCCTAGATACAACCCCTCATAGGCTGTCAGTGGAGGATACCTAGGGAAGAGGTAAGAAGAGAAGGGCTGGTAGTGTCTTAGGCACGGAGGAAGGCAACGCCATAATTGATGGCCTTCATTCTGGGTGGGTGAAATTGATTGTTGAACTTGCTGCCTTCATCGAAAAGGAAGTACCAGCCTACTCCACAGGCAAGAAGCAACACTAGAAGAGGCTTGTCAGGACTATACAGGTAATACATGACTCGTCGGAGACTGAGATGAGGCGTAGGGAGAAGATGGAAGCTTGCATTAAAGAAACAGTGGTTCTGGTTCAAAAGGGCGAACAAAGTGGCAAGAAGCTCATTAAGGATGCCATAATGGCCGACTCTGCTAAGAGTGGCCAATCCCCAAAGAAATGAGAGTGAGGGATGGTGGTCTGGGTGTCATCTTAGGGTGCCAAAGGGCCACAAATATTTTGTCACCTTTTGGTGAATTTTGGTAGAGGTGGTGTCTTATTTTGAATGGATGGATGCAGTCACCTCTACACTCTTTTCATGCACTGGGCTTATGTCTCTGGTGCTGTGATATCTTATGTAAACAGGGGAGATTCAACAATGGCACCGACCATGGATCGGGGTGATGATGAAGTGCCGATTAAGGCATGTTCTTGTCTAGCAAGACAAACATGAGGCGAAATTGGTATTAACCAATCAAACACCGTCCTGCAAAAAATGTGCTCCACCCTCAGATGCAACCCAACCCGAGAAGCTGGAGCCATGGATTTGAATCCTCCTTGTGCCATCCCTAATTATGTTGCTCTGTTATTATTTGGTTCTGCTATTATTTATGTGTCCTGCAAAACTTTTGGTGATGTTGTTTTAGGAGGCAATAGAGACTTTTTCACCCCCTTTTTATTTGATTATTGCTGGATATATGTTTAAAACTCAATTTTCACCAGTTTTTCTCTGGTGGTATGTTCATGAATGAATGATATATCCTGCACTTTCGACAAAAAAAAAAATGCTATTCAATCCTGGGCATGTTTGTTATTGTTGCAGTTTTTGGTAAAAAAAAAACTATAGACCTATAGGCTTTTGTTTTTTAGGGATGAAGTGGAAACAAAATCTACTTTAAAAAAAACTATTAAAAGTGGTTTTAGGTTTTAAGTTTCACCATTATATAGGAACTTTATATCTTCCTCATAACCCTAATCTCTGTGAATTTCATCTCTCGCAAACTCTTCTTGACCTCCCAATAAATTATTCATCACACTTTTCATCATTGAGATTAAGATAATTACTCTCTTCCGTAATTTTTACTTTTTTGATATGCATGCTATGTGTTATTATTATTGATGATAACTATACATTGAAATTTGTTCATAGCTTTTGAATACGAGTTCTTTTTTCTACTGAGTTGGCATGGCCACTTTCTGTCATGTATATAAATAAAATCACTTGTATAAAAAACTATAGATTTTTATTTCTTTATCTTATGTTCCTGGGTTACTTTTGTTCTTTTTGTCTTCAATTTTATCCAGTCTTTGCTTCCTTTTTTTTATGCTTCCTTGTCGTGTTTGACGGCTTGATTTGATCCTTTAAGCTTCCTCAAGAGTGATTGGCTTCCTGATTGATTTTTTCCATGAATTAGGTTATTGTTAAATGTCTGCTAAAAAAAAGTCAATATCTAGAATAGGAACCTAAAACACATACTCAAAGAGACACTTGGTTTAATATCTTAAATTGGGAGCTACAAGACCTAAACTTTTCTTGAATATTTACCTTTTTTTAAAAAAAAATGTTCTTTTATGGGTAGGTATGCAACTTGTTAAAGCATTGCAATGAAACCACTAGTATATTCAGTAATAAAGGAAATGGTCCCAATTGATACATGTTCCACTCTATTTATTGATCCTCGTTTGCATTCATGACATTCGCATTAAAGAAAATTGCAATACAACTAGTTAATTTGCATAATAACTTGTCTAGAGTGTCTTCTACTCCCTCGATGTCAGGTTTAGTTTGAGAGGTTTCTCTAGCAGGTGCTTAGACCATCTCCAGTCTCAGGCTCTATCCGGAGGCTCTATTATTGCCATATCAGCGCCACATCAACGCCACATCAGACAGAGCCTTCACTTACATTTAGAGCCTCTGATATCGTCCAATCATACAGGCTCTATTCGGAGGCTCTATTGAGGACCCATATGTATATTATATTATTAATCTTACAAATATAATTTTTATTATATACAAATTAAATAATATAATAATAGAGAAAGTAGATAGAGACGGGCTCTCCCGGTCTCTATTTTTAGAGACGGTCTCTTCTATTCATAGAGCTTCTCTTTTTCCTCCAGTGGCGAGACAGACTCTAAATTGCTGATATGGCAAATAGAGTCCTGTCATGAAGCCCACACTGGAGATGGTCTTAGGTAGTTTGACGTGATTGTCATTATAATTTGAATTATCTACTTGTCTTTTTAACTTTTTTTGTTGTACTAATAGATGGAAAATACTAATAATGAGCTAGTAAATGAGGATGACGTTGTTGAGATTGATGAAACTAGTGGGGTTTGGGTAGAAAAAACGGGATCTCTTTTCATATGCTTGATGGAAGATGAAGTTAAGAAGGGGAACAAACAAACAACAACTCTTAGTAAGAATGCATGGAAAATAATCAAAGAGGAGCTAAAGAAAAAACTGGAAAAGAATTTACAAACAACCAGATAAAGAATAAGTACAGTTCTTTGAGATCTAGAAGAAAATTTTTTAATAAACTTATAGCAGAAACTGGAATCGGATATAATGCCACAACTTTTCAAGTCACTATTGAAAAAGTCACTATTGAAAACGATGTATGGATAAAATTATATAAGGTACGCATGCATTCTTATATTAAATTAGATATATTTCATTTAATTGATTCATATTTTAGTATCGCACAACAAATGCAATTTTCTCATCCTAATATCAAAAATTAATCGACAAGAATAACAAAAAAAGTGAATAATTTTTTTGCGCACATTTTAATAAGCTATGCAGCATTTATGGTGACACTACAGTTACTAGAGTAAGTCAATATGCATGTACTAAAAATCCTTCAATTACTGAAGGATAAAAAAAAGATGATCAAGAGTTTGATGATTCCACCAATGAGGATAATGAAGGACAATTCAGGAAAAGAATGCAAAGCATCGACTTCAATGACTAGTCGTCGGAAGAAAAGGGAGGATTTTCAGTATGCAATGGCTCAAGCTTTAACTATAATGGGTGAGAATCCAAAAAAAAATTAGATTTAATGGAGAGAAAATTGAATGGTACTTCTCTATTTGCGACTAGTGTTTCTGAAAGTGGAGAAAGATATGAGTCACTAGAAAACCAAGTATCTGCGGCCATCATACGCAAAAGTAGCTAAACATATTCATGATGAACCCCTATGGAGGGAGATATTTTTTTGACATGTCGGAAGAGAGAAAGAAAGATTGGGTGCTCAATATTTGATAATATCGCGTTTATGAACTTTTAATAGTATTTAGACTTTTTTCTTATTATGATATTATTATAAGCTGGGTTATAGCCACAAGATTACTTTTTATTATATTTGATGGATTGAATTTTAAATTTTTCTTCTTATGGTTATTTTAATATTATTTTTAAATTTTTGATAGGTGAGAGAAACTTGAATTATGGATATGGGAGAGTTATAATATGAATGATGGTAGGAATAATTTCCATAATTAAGCTGAAACGGTAGATTAAGGGGAATCTATTGGCCAAGTTAGATTAGCATGTGCGTAAGAGTTTATTATGTTAATTAATCTTATTTATGCACTTTAATCGAAGAATTATCTCAAAATATAATTAACATAAGTTTTCAGTTTATTATACTAACTAATCCTATTTATGATCTTAATTGTGTTTTGATCATAACAAACTTTGAGTTTCAGATTTGTATATTCTACCAAAGCATGCATGTAAACATTGTGGGAGTTTGTGAAACACCCGTGTCCCAATTTAACAATAAAATACCAAACTCAAGGAAATTACCAAAATGCCCTTGAAACCCGGGACACGAAAATCAATATCAAAAACATTATCCAAAATCCTCAATAAAAAGAGATGTCATAACAACATAGTCAACCGGCTTAGCAAGCCTCAAATCAAACCCGGCATCCTGCCGAATATCATCAATA
>JAKUCV010000164.1:33509-109283 GCA_028386065.3 Turnera subulata | reverse complement strand
AATAATACAAACTTGATCAAACTTGATCAAGGTAATAATACAACTTTGGTAATAATAATACACTTTTGATAATAATATGTAGAAGAGAATAATAAATTTAGATGGAGGAAGATTGGAAGAGAAGTGTATGGAATGAGAAGAGAGTGAAGTTTATGGTGGGTTGTAAGTGTATGAAAGTGAAGGAATGAAGGGGTATTTACAGTTGGAAATGGGAGGATAAAAACAAATAAGTATGATTAATTTAAAAGGATAAAATCAAAGGGATGTTAGGTAAAGGAAGATGATATTAGGATTAGGACAAATGGAATTATGGAGGGTAATTAGCCAAAGAGATAATTCCAAGTAGAAGTTTGGTGTATGGGTATAGTATTTACCGGGGGTAAATTCGGGTATGGTAAAAATGAGTTTTACTGGATGGTAACAATGACATTCACCATAATTTATTTATAACAATAATTTATATATAGAAACAAAATAATTGGAGTGAGAAATACATGATATTCTAAACGAAAAGGAAAAGAATAAGTTAATCCATGATTTCGGATAATTCGTAAAAATAATTTATATATATAGAAAGAAATTAATTGGAGTCAGAATTACAAGATATTTTAAACGCAAAGGAGCGATAGGTTAATCCATGATTTCTGGTAATGGTATACTAATGATTCTTTGTTAAATTAGTGGATAATTATAATAAAATTAGCATTTAATCCGTACTTTGGGGTAATTAATATATCAATCATTATTTATCAAATTATTAGACACTAGTAATGAAATTAACATTTAATCCATGAAATGGGGGTAATAAGTATATCATTCATTCTTTATCAAATTAGTGGACATATATTAATGATTTAACATTTAACGAATTTTCAGGGATGTTGTTGGGCCATAATTCTTCGATTGAACCTCTTAAACCGGAATGGAATCGGGTGGCAATCGGTGGGCCTCATGTTGGACATGTGGATAAAAAAGCAACGTCGTTTCATGGCGAAACGGCGTCGGTTTGAGCGACGGGCAGCAACCCAACTTCTGACAGCATCCACGTCAGCACATGCCCCACCCGAGACCCATAGTTGACCTGCCCGCGTAAACTCCAGGTACATAAATGGCTCGAGAAAAGTTATAGGTACATGATTGACCCAACGTAAGAAATTTGGATACCAACTGTACCAAAAACCCAAAAAATTTTAAAAATAATATTGCTCACTTGTGTTTGTAGTGCGAGCAGATACAAAACAAAGAGATTAAGAGAGACTGAATAATAGAGAAATTGTGTTACACTAAGAGATACACTGTATTTAAAGAGACTGAATAATAGAGAAATTGTGTTACACTAAGAGATACACTGTATTTAAAGAGGGTTGGATGTGTAAGAACCTTTAGAATGAAGCCATGTTGATAAAAGCTAATTCTTGAATTACAATTTAATTCTTATCAAATGTACCATGATAGTTTCCTTTTGTTTTAGATAAGCTTACTTGTAATATAGCCACATGCTCTTTATAGTTGGGTGATAGTTTTTTATGAGAGTTTAAATCTTATCAGTCTTCTTTTTTTCTTTTTTTTTTTATGAATGATGTCGACTTATAAGTAGATCTTTGTACAACATCAAATAGAGCAAGGTCCAAGATATGTTCAGGAGCATCCTCAACATAGACCTGCAAAGTAGTGATACTTTTAGCCATCGTAGCGACAACATGAGCCACCTTAATTCCATCTCCCCTAACATGCGAAAACACAATTGATCTAAAGTTCAAAGAAAAAGTAAAAATGTCTTGAGCTAACATGCTAAAGTAAGAAAGAGGTTCAGACGAGTGAGAGTGTTGGTGAATCAAATTTAAACAATTAGATTCCAAAATAATGCCATAGAACCCCAACTCTGAAGCATTCTCTAAGGCAAAAAGGGCAACCCTTGCTTCAACCACTTCTGGATCCGAGGTGTTGGTCACCTGCATGTGTCCTGCAGCTAAAATGTCTCCATCGTGGTCCCTGGCCACAAATCCCAAACCTCCGATCGAATTACGAAAGAGCCTAGCACCGCAGTTCACCTTGATGAGGCCTTTCGAAGGTGGGTGCCATTGTGTACTGCGTTTTGGCGCACGGGTCTGGTTATTCTCCCCCATAGGATTCTGTGCACTTTGGAAGGCTGAGTATACCGAGTATGCAACTTCAAGCACCTGTGTAGTTATGAGAAGTTTGTTATGAAAATAGAGTTGATTACAGCCATACCAAATCGCCCAAGCAGTCATCGTCACCTTCTCGCAAATGCTATCATCCCCCTGTGTAAACAGATAGTAAACCAGAGAATCAAACGGTCCATTAAGAAAAGGTGTTAGTACAGAGGCGACATGAGATACTTCCCAAATCTCTGCCGAGATAGGACACCCTAGAAAGAGATGGTCAATGTTTTCCTCGGCAGCATGGGCGGAAAAGGGGGCTCCCCATTCCTGGTTTTCCTGTAGCTGGATCCTCCAGAACCCCAAGAATCCTTAGTGAGAATGGGATCCAACTCACATCTTTGCCCACAATCTACCCCCCTTCACAGCAGCTTCATCCAAGTTGGCAATAGATTTCTTACAGCACGCCACCAAAAATGCTTTTTTTTTTAGGGAAGATGTAAGCACCATAGTTGTTTCCATAATCCCACTTGATTTCCCATAGATGGTTAAAAATTGCATCAAGCATTATACTTCTCATCAAACGCACATTAGTAAGCACTTCGAACAGTAAATATTCCGTTCTTCGTATGGCTCCGTAGTCTCTGCCGTTAAAGAAGTATTAGAGTTTCTGCCCTTCTTCAACTCACTCCCAACGATATCATCCACCTACATCGCTTCAACATTCAACTGTCTTTTTATCACGCCCCGCCAACGCATTACTGGCCAGGTGCCAAGGGCACCAGCAAGAACCCCGACAAGGCACCCACAAGTCTATTTGTCAATGGGCAGAAGCTAGCCCGACGGACACTCAAACTAACGCGCAACATCATGCGGCAGTGCACTACTTATGAAGTACGAAGTTATATACATATTACACACCACACATACATTATCTTTGTTACAGAGTTCAAGCTAGCAATCAGGGGCACTACACTTAGTTTCTTTTTTACCGGGTACACGTGCACAAAACTGGTTTAAGGCCAAAGTAGGCTATACCCATCTCTACTGGCTATGCTGGTCCGAATCCTCCCAAATGGGTCTAACACTCTCCTTGTGCCTTGAAAATCAAACAATGGGAAGGGGGTGAGTCATTTACTCAGTAAGTATATAAACATGTAAGAAATGCTCACAATAAAATGCATGACTGGATATGGGCAAAAAATCACAAAGTAAAATCGTTTGTTGGTTCCATCAACCCCCAACCAGCTAGGGTCCGATGTGCCTCGAAGAGGCTTGTATTGATAGGCAGTTTTCCCATCAATCCCTTAGCCCACAGCCCCATTTTCGAGACTCATACGAACAGTTATGGGAAGTGCGCATTACTTATGGCCCTTCAACACAATCCCCAGCAGCATTATGTCACACATGTACATAGCCAAGCAGAATCGCTTCCGCAAGGTCAGTGCCATCACTCGCACTGACTAGAGTCCTGCCCTTGGCGCACAAGTTAGCACAAGTGTCCATAGTATCCTGGGCATGTACAAGCTTTGCTTGCACTACCTGCAAATCAATTGGCCAATGATCTCTCAATGTAATTGAGTACAATAAATGCATATGCTAGTCCCAATCCACAAGCATCATATTAACCATCACAAAGGCATACGTAAATAATCCATAAGCAACAATATACAGCAAGCAAGGATAGGCATCAAGGCCTTCCATCTAAATCAAGAATGCATGGTAAACACTCCACACATGTGTGCATACTTACTCCAACTAAGCCTCCCTAGGCCTTTCTCTCTTTTAGAAGCCTTGTTCAGTTTGGGCTTCCCTTTCACCTCCTCTTGGTTCACCTGAATCACAGCTCTAGGAACCCTCAAAATCTCCTTAGTACTTTTCTCTCCTCTATGCTTCACGATTTGGACAGGAAAAGTGAGGGTTTTGAGATGCTTGCTTGGCCCTGTAGTGCCATGGGCAAGCAGCTGACTAAGCAGCCACTTGCTGCTTGTGGCCTAACTTGGTGCCACCCATCACAAGCAGGTGCCACCTCCTGCTTCCTTTTGGCCACTTGGCCTAAGGCAGCATGCCACAAGATTAAGTCTAATTAACCACATCATTAATCTAATTGAACTCTTAACACCCACTAATCAGCCCTTAATCTGACTAGCTCACACACTAGCCAATCGGTGTCCAACAGAGGCCAATTGCTAGCTAGTTGTGCGCTTAAGTGCACCAATACTCCTGCCACCTTCCCCAACTTCATCAAGTAAATTTGAAATGACTTTCGTCTCATGTCCGGGGTTTCACATTACCTCCCCCTTATAAGAATTCGTCCACGAATTACCTTGGTAAAGAAACAAATGCGGATAGTTCTCCATCTTGTCCTTTTCAGCTTCCCATGTTGCCTCCCTTCCCCAAGGATCCTCCTAAATAACCTTCACTAAACTTACATTCTTATTGCATAGCCTGGGCACCTGTCGATCAACAATCTCAACTGGTTGAGCCTCATATGTCAATTATGTCCCCAACTGGACCTCTTGTGGAGCTAAAACATGGGACGAGTCTGGTAAATATTTTCGTAGCATGGATACGTGAAATACCGGGTGAATCTATGACAGACTTGGTGGTAGTGCGAGTTCATATGCTACTGGCCCGACTTTTTCAAGTATCTCAAACAGGCCAATATACCGAGGATTCAATTTTCCTTTTCTGCCAAACCGCACTACTCCTTTGGTCGGTGAGACCTTCTGAAAAACCATATCACCCACAACAAATTCCAAATCCCGTCTCCTATTATCAGCATATGAATTTTGCTTACTTTGGGCAGCAGCCAAATTCCCGCGGGAAATCCATACTTTCTCAGCTGATAGCTCAATAATTTCGACATTTTCCTGATCCCTACTTCATCCCAGCAAACTGGGGTACGACATCTGCAGCCATATTAGGCTTCATATGGGGCCATGCCAATGCTGGATTAGCTGTTATTATATGCAAACTCAGTTAGTGGCAAGTATTTGCTCCAGCCAACCCCATAACTCAGTACAGAAGCCCTTAGCATGTCTGCTAGAATTTGGATCACCGGTTTACTCTGGCCATCACTTTGTGGATGGAATGCTGTACTCAAATCCAGCTTGGTACAGATTTCTTCTTGGAAACTTTGCCAAAAATTTAAAGTGAACTGCGGGCCTCGGTCTTGAATGATGGAAACAGGTACCCCGTGCAATCTCACTATCTCATCAACAAACACTTGAGCCAACTTAGTAAAATTATAAGTTGTCTTCACCGGCAAAAAATGGGCAGACTTGGTTAACCTGTCAACTATTACCCAAATGGAATCAAACCCTCCGGCAGTACGCGGTAACCCGCTAACAAAATCCATGGATACTCTTTCCCATTTCCATTCTGGAATTGGCAAAGGTTGGAGCAATCATGATTTCTTTTGATGTTCCCCCTTCACTTGCTGAAACATTAAATGCTTGGACACGTATTCAGCCATATCTTGCTTCATATTATTCCACCAATAATGTTGCTTCAGGTAATACTATATTTTGGTGGAACCCCGGGTGCATTGTATAATGGGTTGGTGTGCTTTATCCATAAGTTTCCTGCGAAGATTTTCAACATTAGGGACATACATTCTGGTTCCATACCTCAAAATTCCATCATCAGTTACAACAAATCCCGACATCTTGCCTTGGTTGGCCTTTTCTTTCCACGACTTAGTTTCAGCATCAGCCCCTTGAGCTTCAACTATCTCATCACTAAAAATGGGTTGCACTTGATAATGAGCTAAAAGAACATCTGTTTTAGAAATTTCACTTCGTAACCCATCATCCAACAGCTCATGCCATGAGCCAACTATACAGGCCTCCTAGTCACGGACAAATGTGCAAGGCTGCCAACTGATTTTCGGCTCAATGCATCAGCAACAACATTAGCCTTCCCGGGCTGATATTTAATTGTGCAATCATAGTCCTTAAGAAGTTCAACCCATCTCCGTTGCCTAAGATTCAAGTCCCGTTGTTCTTGAATGTATTTCAGACTCTTGTGATCCATATAAATCTCACACAGCTCACCATAAAGATAGTGTCTCCACATTTTCAGTGCAAACACCACAACAACCATTTCAAGATCATGTACAGGGTAATTTTCCTCATTCTTTTTTAGTTTTCTGGAGGCATAGGTGATCACCCTGCTTTCTTGCATCAAAACACAGCCTAGTCCAACCCGTGAAGCATCATAAGGCAAAGCAAGGATTGACGTTGTTGCGAATCTGTGCTTAAGCTCTTGGAAGCTAGCTTCACGCTCTTCTATCCACAAAAATGGTACCTTCTTTTAGGTCAACTCAGACAATGGGGCTGCAATACAAGAAAAACCCATCACAAACCGTCTATAATATCCAGCAAGTCCAAGGAAGCTTCGCATTTCCGTCACATTAGTTGGCTTGGGCCAATTCAGAATAGCTTCAATTTTCTGTGGGTCTACTTGAATGCCCATTCTTATCACCACATGCCCTAGAAAGGATACTTTCTCCAACTAGAATTCACACTTAGAAAACTTAGCATACAACTTCTCCTCCCCTAGCACCTGTAATACCATGAGCAAATGCATTTCATGCTTTTCTTGGCTTTTTGAATACACCAATATATCATCGATTAAGACAATCACAAATCTATCCAGGAATGGTCTAAAAACTCGGTTCATCAAATCTATAAATGCAGCCGGAGCATTGGTCAACCCAAACCACATCACAAGGAACTCATAATGCCCATTACGGGTTCTAAAGGCAGTCTTAGGCACGTCTCCACCCTTCATTTTTAGCTGATGGTAACCTGACCTCAAGTTAATTTTAGAAAAGTACTTTGCACCCTACAATTGGTCAAACATATCATCTATTTGGGGGAACGGGTACTTATTCCGCACTGTGAGCTTATTCAGTTGTCGGTAATCAATGCACAATCTCAGGGATCCATCTTTCTTCTTCACAAATAACAATGGTGCTCCCCACGAGGATACACTCGGCCTGATGAACCATTTGTCCAACAAGTCCTACAACTGTGTTTTAAATTCTCGTAACTCAGCTGGTGCCATTCGAAATGGAGTAATAGATACGGGTTCTGCCCTGGGCATAAGTTCGATACTAAACTCAATGTCACGATCAGGTGGTAACCGGGGTAAATCATCTAGAAACACATCCAAAAACTCACACACAATAGGGACCTGCGCAACAGTAAGCTTTCGCTCACTCACACTATGCACCGACACCAAAAATAAACAATCTGCGCGTTGCACCATCCGAGCAGCCCTGGCAGCAGACACTACTTGGGGTTGTGAAGGAATAATCTTTCCTTGGAATAAAATCATTCTCCCCACTCGGTTGGAACTTAACCCTCTTGTTCGCGCAATCGACCCGGGCACCATATCGGGACAACCAATCCATGCCTAAAATCACATCAAACTCTGCCATAGGCAACAATATCAAATCTACCGACATATGATGCCCAGCAATACATACGTCACATCCACAGTACACATCCTCCACAAAAACATGCTCATTATGGGGCGTGTACACAACCATTGGACTACTTAATTTACTAGGTACCTCAATAAAATACTTAGAAAAATGAAAATTTGCAAAGGAGTGCGTACACCCAAGTATCAATCAAAGAAAGTACTGGGCAAGAAAAAATTCTTAATATTCCTGTCACTACATTGTTTGCAGCTTTGGCTTCGTCTTGAGTCAAGCAGAAGACCTGTGTCTGCCCTTAGCTTGGCTACACTACACCTATACCTCTGCCACCCGAGCCTTGTCCATAGTTTCCCCTGCCACGAGAAATCACTGGGCTATCTGTTCGGGACTGTCTCGGTGGTGGGGATACCACACTACCCACAGAAGTCTGCAGTTAGATGGACAATCCCGAGCAAAGTGCCCGAATTGACCACAAGTGAAGCAAGAACCCCGAGGCCCTGCCTGAACTCCTTGGAACCCACTGCCCCTACCAAAATTTGGTCTAGGTGCTGCAAATGCACTATATGAGCTAATGTCTGAATTATCTATCCTTTGTGCCTTCGGTAAATTGGTCCAGAACCCCATCTGCCCTCGACACAAAATTGGCTAGCACCCCCAAACCAACGTTGTTGACCTTGTATGGTTTCCTGCCTCGCCCGCTTTGCACTGATTGCTTCAACAGCTCTTGCCTTATCAACAGCTCTTGCCTTATCAACAGCTGCAACATAGGATTCAAATTCTTGGGCTGCTAAGGAATTGGACAAGGATTGCCGCAAGGCATGTATGAACCTTTTAATTTTTCTCTACTCATCCAGCACTAAATGCACAGCATGCTTAGATAACTTCGTAAACTTTAAATTATACTCCCCAATAGAAATTTTCCCTTGCTTAAGAGATTCAAACTCAGGCCAGCTGATCTCTAACACTTTTAGGTAAAAACCTAGCAATGAACGTAGAACAGAATTCATCCCAAGTCCATGGTCGAGCTTCAGGAGCCATTTCCCTCTCTTTGCATTATACCAATTGTTTGCATCATCACCCTCCAACAGAAATGCAGCGAATCCTATTGCCCTGTGGTCCGTTACACCCATTGCCTCACAATGTTTCCAAATGGAATCAAGAAACCATTGCGGGTCCTCACCTTTAGCTGCAGAAAAAGTGGGTGGGTCAAGTTTCAGGAAGATAGCCAACGGAACATCCATACCGTGAACCCTCAGACCCTGCTCCTCCTGTCTATACTTTTCTGCTATATAGCCACTGATGATTTTGACAGCCCGATACACACCATGCAAGGCTGCTTTTAAAGCCTCAACAGTTGGGTTCCCCCCTTTGAGTAGCATCAGAATGCTCACTATCCCCCACTACACCTTCCTCAACCTGAATTGGAGCATTGCCCCTAACATTCCCTTCATGCACGTTACCAACAGATTGTTCATCAAGAAATTCCCCCTCCACAAACACTTCCTTTTTGTGAACACCCAAATTTGACCAACGAATTTTCTACTAGAATTAGATTTTAAACATACTTGAACCTGGAATTGATGAGATGATTCAATCTTAGGGGATTAAGACATGTCATGAATTTAACTTAGTAGAAATGATGTATTTTTGTAATTTAGACCTTCATGTATTTGAACTCTAGGTGTAATGAAATGATTTGGCTAAAATGCATATTTGGTCATTCAGAGCATGACCGCCTGCAGCAGCGGTCATAAGTGCCCAGAACCTCTGATTTTCTCCGATTTTGTTTCTAATTCGATCCTACGCGGTTTTGGACCAGATTTTCGGACATAATCTTCACCATTAAGTAGGTCCACACCCCTAGGCTTCCCAGAACACTATAAATAGGACAACTTACACACATTTTGGGAGGGACAATTTTTTTCACACATACACACCCATAAGCCTTGAGTGCTTGGAGAAACTCTACCTCTCCAAGCCTAGAGATACATTCTTAGGCAGAAACTCTGGACAAATTTCGTGGGAAGCATCAGAAGTATCTAGCAAGGAGGAATCAAGAGGAGGACCAACCATTGAGCTTAGAAGTGGCAAGAAGGTGGGTGTAAAACTCAACCCATTGCAAGGAGCTAGAGAAGGGCTACAAGAGGTACCATTTAACTCTTTTTGTTTGATTCTTGCTAATCACATGATGATGCTTTTGATGATGTAAGTGGCCGATTAGTGCCATGTTTAGAACTACGTGGCTTTGACCCCGGTCACTCGGGTACGTAGGTAGTCTCGATCTTACAACGGGATGCAAGCCAAATCTTCTTCTCCTCCCCTATTCTTTTATTTTCCATGCCTGCACACCTGCACAAGGCACATTTGTATTCATCAATTGCACAAAGTCTTGACCCGACATGGATGGGTGCCTAACACCTTCCCATCTGTGACGAACCCCCGATCCCATGTCTTTGGTTCGCCATGACCATGTAGCCTAAAGGAGTCATCTAAAGGTTTTTCCCAAATTTTTTCCTTAATAAAATTTGGGTGGCGACTCCATTGACATGGGATTGACCCAAAGAAGAACGTGTAAGGAAATAGGTAAATAGGCCCAAGTGATTTTGGGTCGGGTATTCACACTTTTCGGGATGTCTCTTATTGTGCTTACCTGCACAACAAAGAACAAGGCAGAAACATATATGAGTTAAGCTCTCACCATCCTAGGTCACTAAGTTTATGGGTATAACCCTATGTCACTTGGCTAACCCTAGGCCCTTTAGCATGAACTTACGTAACCGTGCTCCGCTACCATAACTATCACGAACCCAAACGCATGACTGGCCAGGTGCCAAGGGCGCCAACATCAACCCCGACAAGGCACCCGCAAGCCTACTTGTCAATAGGCATAAGCTAGCCCGGCGAAATCTCAAACTAACGCGCAGCATCATGCAAAAATGCACCACTTATGAAGTATGAAGTTATATATATATTACACAACACACATACATTATCTTGGTTACAGAGTTCAAGCTAGCAACCAAGGCCACTACACTTAGTTTCTTGTTTACTAGGTACACGTACACAAAACAGGTTTGAGGCCAAAGTAGGCTATATACCCATCTCTACAGGCTATGCTGGTCCGGATCCTCCCAAATGGGTCTAACACTCCCCTTGTGCTATGAAAATGAAACAATGGGAAGGGGGTGAGTCATTGACTAAGCAAGTAAACAAACATGAAAGAAATGCTCACAATACATGCATGACTGGATATGGGTAGAAAATCATGAAGTAACACCATTTGCTGGTTCCATCAACCCCCAACCAGCTAGGGTCCGATGTGCCCCGAAGTGACTTGTATTGATAGGCAGTTTTCCCGTCAATTCCTTAGCCCACAGCTCCGTTTCCGAGACACAACCGAATAGTCATGGAAAGTGCACATGACTTACAGCCCATCAACATAACCCCCGGCGAACATTGTGTCACACCTGTACATAGCCAAGCAGAATCACTCCCGCAAGGTCAATGCCATCACTCCCACTGACTAGAGTCCTATCCTTGGTGCACAAGTTAGCAAAAGTGCCCATAATATCCTAGGCATGTACAAGCCTCGCTTGTAGTGCCCACAAATCAATTGGACAATGATCTCTCAATACAATTGGGTTCAATGAATGCATATGCTTAGCCCCAATCCACAAGCATCATATTAACCATCACAAGGCATACATAAATAATCCATAAGCAACAATATACAGCAAGCAAGGATAGGCATCAAGGCCTTCCATCCAAATCAAGAATGCATGGTAAAAACTCCACACATGTGTGCATACTTACTCCAACTAAGCCTCCCTAGACCTTTCTCTCTTTTGGAGCCCATAGTCAGTTTGGGCTTCTCTTTCACCTCCACTTGGTTCACTTGAATCATCGCTCTAGGAACCCTCAAAATCGCCTAAGTATTTTTCTCTCCACTAGACTTCATGATTTGGACAGCAAAAGTGAGGGTTTTGAGGTGCCTGCTTGGCCCTTTAGTGCCATGGGCAAGGAGCTGACTAAGTAGCCACTTGTTACCCATGGCCTAACTTGGTGCCACCCATCACAAGCAGGTGCCACCTCCTGCTTCCTTTTGGCCACTTTGCCTAAGGCAGCATGCCACAAGCTTAAGTCTAATTAACCCCATCATTAATGTAATCGAACTCGTAACACGCACTAATCAGCCCTTAATTCAACGAGCGCACCCACTAGCCAATTGGTGTCCAATAGAGGCCAATTGCTAGCCAATTGTGTGCTCAATTACACCAGTACTCCTGCCACTTTCCCCAACTTCATCAAGTAAATTCAAAATGGCGTTCATCTCATGTCTGGGGTTTCACACTTTTTTCCCCACAAAAGATACTGAAGAAGAATTGCCCGTCTCAGATCTTCGTGCCATTCTCTTCCATTTGGGCGGACGAACCTCCAACACTTTGGGTCCTAGTAGAGAGCCACCGGCAGTCGCCTCTGTGACATCCGGATTTGGGAAGATTTCGGACTCATCAGGAACCCTGGTGTCCAACCGGGGAACGGAATTGTGGACGAGTTTAGGAGCGCTTGACTCATCATGGCGGGTAGGGGAATCTGGTGAAGGAGGGGGGAAGTTGACAGTCGGTGGGGGGTTGCGGTTTGTTGGTTGAAGAGAAGATGATAAGGGGTTGGGGGGGAGGCTAGGTATGGTTATCGGCTTTCCTAGCGAGGGAGTGGGGAGGGAAGGCTTGTTATGTGTAGGCTTTGGGTTTGGGTCTACGGTGGTGAGTGGGTTAAAGGAAGTGGGCTGAAATCGGTCCAGAGATGGGTTAGATGGGCTAGGCATTGCCAAGATGGGCTGGGTATGCACAGTGGAGCCCTATTTCGGAAAAGGGGGAAGAGTCGTAGCAGGGTTGGGAAAAGTATCTGTAGGCGTGGACTGGGAAGGTGTAGTTGCCAAAAACTTTGCCTCTGCATTAACTCGGTCCCCCAGATTCCTTCTGACCTCTGACACCGATATTTGCTCTAGAACCTCCACAACCGTCTTAATCCCTCTTGATTTTCTGCCCGTAAAAATAAGATCTCTTTCATCAGGGCGCGTTCTCGCCACAGTCGCCGTTTCTTTCCCCGTCATCTGCCCCGAGCTTCCATAGTGAGAAAACAACCTCCGAAAAACTAGCTCATGAGGATTCTTCCGAGATGTGATTAAGACAGCCACTGGTTTTCGACCAGGGGAAGCACACAAAAAATCACCATAAACCACGGTCTTCCCTATCTCCCCACTACATGGAATGTCATCGCAATCCCTCAAAGTATGACCAAGACGTCCACATGTGAAACAAAAGTTAGGCAATTTATCATACTTTACAGGGATAGTGAAACGACTTCCTAGAACCAACCTGAGCTTTGATCCTGATTTTGAGAGGACGTGACAAATTTAAGCGAATACGGACTTTGATAATCATAGACCTCGCAGATAGCGTCTCTTCTTCAACATGCATAAACTCCCCCACTTGTTTGGCAAACTAAGCAATATATCGTTCACTTCTCAGTCTCAGTGGCACATCGTAGAGATGGACCCAGATAGGTGTATGAGAGGGAATGACATCCGACGGCTGTTCCTCACCATTTATCTCCTGCAACACTAGGATGTTCTTATCGAAGTGCCATGGCTTCCCTTCTAGCACCCTCTCAATATCCCTGTCATCACAGAATTGGAAGAGAAAAAGGTTGGTATCAATCTCAGACGCCTCCACCCCATGTTTCGGATTCCAAACTGTCGTGATTGTACGAAGGAGAGCGTTTGTGTTGAAGTCCATCCAGAGTCTCCCCACAAGGCTGAGATACAACTGGATATCCACCTCCTCCGGTACATCTTCTAGAACCAGAACCTCCTCCTCCGTCGAGGGTTGTGCACCTTCCTCCACAATTCTACCAACCGGAGACGCAGTGCCTGTTTCCCCGGATCATAACGTCAAACTCATCGAATCACTGTAACATCTGTAGAAATTAGGACAAAAAGTCGAGAAACCGAGATAGAAGCCTGCAAAATAACTAGACAAAACCCTCCAAGAAAGTAAGGAAGCTTAGTGGCTAGGGTTTCAAAATTTTCTATAGAGACAGAGAAACCTAGAGAACCTAGAGAAAACCTAGGACCTTATTAGTCTCTTTTTAAAGAAGCATGATGTGAATACAAATCTAAGTTCAATTTCTTATGGTTTTAGATAAACATATTTGCAATTATAGCAAGATGTCAAAATTTGATTGTTTACAAATACGCACAAAAGCCTTAAAATGGCAATATAGAAATTCCTCTATCCTAGAATCCTTTGTGTCTACACCAGAGTATGAGATTTGCTTTTATATATATATAATAGATAATAGATTATTTGATGAGAGTTACAACAATCATTTAGGCTAGGGGATGCAAATAGGCCAGACAGTTCATGGAATGCGAATCTCAGCCCCAGCCACTCACCTATCAATAGATAAGTTGGGATGCAAATCTCAGCCTCAGCCATTCACCTATCAATAGATAAGCTTATTTATTGGTAGGCGAGTGGTTGGGGCTGAGATTCGCATCCCGTGGACTGTCTGGCCTACTTGCATCTCCTAGTCAATCATCCATTGCCACATCATTCAGGTCTAGATTATTATCCACATCATTAAGGTCCAGGGCATTTGTACCATTTTCTTTATCTTTTCCATCCATCAATTCTAATTAGAAATAGTCTCAATAAAACATTCTACTAGAAGTTTATATAAAAAAAAAAATTCTATGGGGGCGTTGGCGTGTTTAATTATGAAAAAATATTTCAATTTTCCAAAAAAAAAAGAATATAGAGATGAACAATTGAGAGTATAGTTATCAAGACTTGCCTGGACATAGACCCAAAAAAGGTCATGGGTCAAAGTTTATGGTCGAACCGGATTCAAACCAGGATCAATGTAATTGATCTGAGAAAATAATTAATTATTTTACTATACATTTATTAATATTTACCTATAATTTTACAATAAAAAATAAATAGAAAGTCTAAAATAGAAAGTATCTATTAAATAATACAATTCTTATATAAAAAAGGGGTAAAAATAAAAAAATTATTTTGGATTCAGAATTGAACCCACTAGGTTACTGAACCAGGTCAACACAAAACTGGTCCTGTCAGCCAATCAGTGGAGGACAAAACCCACCTGCCAACCACCAAAATTTCTCATATCAGCGATTTGAGTATATATCTTTGAGTCAAATGATGCTTATCTTAATGGTAGTTAGAGGTTGTAAGGATCATTTATCTTTTCGGCCCCATCAAGAGCATTTTTCTAGGTCCGCCACTGCAACTAAATTTTCCAAGTTCGATAGCATGTTCGACCCAGCTCCTCCAAAACCTATATAAGGCTCTAGGTCGTAGTAAGACCAATCAAACCAGCCGGTTTTATGTTGGCCCATTAGAACCAACGATCCACTTGGGTTAGTTTTAATCCAAAACATAATTTTTTACTATTTTTTCCCATTTTCACAAAAAAAATATATTATTTAATGATTTTTTTTTATTTTTAGACTTTATATTTACTTTTTAATATGAACTTATCGGTAAATATTAATATATGAGTGAATATTATTTTTACCGCACAGTAAATTATTGTTACCATACTAGAATTTGCCTTTGGTAAAATATTTTATCGTGCACCTAACTTCCGCATAGAATGTTCTATTTACCTTTCTACCTTCCATTATCTTTATCGTTATTACCTAATATCTATATGATTTTATTTTTATAATATAACATAATTTATTTGTTTTTTATCCACTGATTTTCACCTATAAATACCCGCCGTACACATCTCTACCTTTAATCTCCTAATATAAACTCCTCTCTTCTCTTTCTTACGTAATTTCTCATCAACTTATTTTTCTATTAGTTGATGTGCATGAAATACTTTTTACAGCGCACACTGTCGTCTTTTGGCCTTGTATTCATCAATTATTCATGCATTTAGGTATCAAATCACTTCGTTTTCATTCAAAACTATCTTTTCTCATTCTTGGTTGCTTTCAGGTGCAATTTGGAGCAATTTGGCGCTTATTTGGCGATTTTTGGTTCAGCAGTGCCGCTGCTTGTTGAAATGGACCAGACTGTCAGCAGCGTCGCTGTCGACAAAGAACTCTGACCCTAAGTCTAATTTTGGACGATTTGCACCTACAATCTAGGAGAAATCAGAGGATGCACTTGGGCACTTCTTTTATGGAAAGAAGTCTATTTTTGCCACTTTTATGAAGTTTACTTATTCTCCAAGACTTAGGGTTTTAATTAAAGACTTGAGCATATAAATAGAGAAGAGACAAAACCGTAGAGCACACGTTCTACTACTGAATCAAGTCGGCAAAGGAATTCTGAAGGTTAGAAGAATAGTGATTTGTTTCAGGTTTATATAATTGTAATGTCGACACCTCTAGTTTTATTATTTTTATCTTTCTCCATGAACTAATTCTTCTATCTAGGTTTATGGGATGTAGCTACAGTATGTTGTTTAATTAATAATTCAAGTTTCTGGTTTCTTTCAATTTGTTTTCTCCTTGATTTGATGTAGAGAAGCTTCACAGTGTTTAAGGCTTAATCACCCTCAAACACTAATTTAGACGCCATAGCGACGCACCTAATGGAGAAACTAAGAACTCAGAGTCGAGAGAAACTTTAAGGTTAGTTGAGGATAACAGCGCCTGGCACAACGGCACTGCACCCTAGGAAAGAGCTTCACAGACGAAAGCAGGTTGTTCTAGAAGTAGGGTAGGTTTGTATCTACATATGACACTAGTTATAAACACTTTAGACAGCGACGCTGTAGTGAACCCCGGACAACCTAGGTCTCCATCCACTGCGTTTTCCTCCCAATCGACACCCAATCTTCTTTTCTCTGATCTCTTTGCGTGATTGATTCTGTTTATTATCTCACTCTCTTTTTATTTCCTGCTATTTATTTTATTTGTCTTTTAAATTTTGGATTACTACTCTCAAATCACTATTGGTTATTTATTTTACTGTTTATAGTCTAATTGATCAAGAGCTTGAGGTTAGTATTGTTGTGCAGTCCCTGTGATTCGACCTTGTTTACTACAGCAACGCTGTGCACTTGCAGCCGGTTTTGCACGAACATTAGTTTGATTATTATCATTTATCCACATTATTACCTATTATCAAATTTACTATAATGGTTGTATTACCACCATTATGGTTGTATTGCCACCATCAAAGTTGTATTACTACTATAAAGATTGTATTTCTTCTTCAATTTCATAACATGTTATCAGCACGAGTCTCTAGCCAAGTAAGATATGCACATTCAACGATATAGTTCCAAGAATAATGACTTAGATATTTGTCTAGTAGACAGTGCAACTACTGATTCCGTATTTAATAAACAGACATATTTATTTTCTTTCAAATTTGAAAAAGCATATATTAGTACCATCTCTGATAGTACAAAAATAATTGAAAGCTCCGAAAGAGCTTAAAGTTTACTACCGAAGGGAACAAAGATAATTATTGAACAAGCTTTTTTCTCTTCAAAGTCTCAAAAAAAAATTGTTGAGCTTTAAAAATATCTGTTTAAATGGATAACAAATTGAGACGATGAGCGAAAGAGAAGTCGAATATCTCTAAAATACAAAAGTTACCACTATAGGTAACAAACAAGTTGTGAAAAATTACCTGTATTATCCTCTTGAATGTACTTCACATATATTCGAGTCATTGAAAGTTATCATATCGAACCAAAAGCTGGCTAATAATTTGAAATTTTAGTATGACTAATTGGAGCATCCCGGATCAGTGATGATACATATGATTATTGAAAATTCATTTGTTCATCCAATGAAACCCAGAAGATTTTCTAGTTTAGTGATTTCTCATGTGCTGCTTGTTCACAAGAAAAATTAATTATTCAACCTTCTTCTTATAAGGTTTCGTTTAGAATCACAAGCACTTTTGGGAAGAATTCCGGGAGAAATTTGTTGACCTATACATCCACTGTATAGACTATTCAGATATTTTATAGTTTTAATCAATGCATTGACCGAATGGTCTAAAAATTCGGCATTGATTATAGTTTTAATCAATGTGTGCTTATTGTCCTCGCACAATTCGGCATTTGCGTGCTTATTGTCAAAATTAGTCAAATTACAAAGCACACTTCCCTGATAATACAATAGAAACTATACGTCTGCATATGCTACTAAATCACCTCTAAGACATTTAATGATTATTGTATATCAATTGGAATTGTGATTGAAAATCCTATAGTTCATGTTCATACCCAAAATGGTCTAGCAAAATCGTTTATTAAACGCCTCCAATTGACTGGTAGACCATTATTGATGAGATGTAAACTCCCTGTTGTTGCTTGGGGACATGCTCTTTGCATCCAGCAATGCTTGTGCACATCTGGCCAACAAGTTACCGTAAATTATCCCCCATTCAATTGCTTCTTAGTCATGAACCTAATATTTCCCACTTTCGGAGCTTTTATTGTGCAATATATGTACCAATTACTCCATCACAACGAAAATGGTTCCTCAAAAAAGATTGGGAATATACGTTGGATATGAATCTCTATCAATTATAAAATATTTGGAGCCATCAACTGGAAATTTATTTACAATAAAATTTGTTAATTGTTACTTTGATGAAAAAGTTTACCCAACATTAGAGAGAGAAAATAAGCAGCTGGGTAAAGAAAGTGTAAAAAATGGATTTTTTACCAGGGTATGGATGTAAATTCCTCTTGGCATGATTGGGGATTCTTTGGCTTGATCTTTATATCCGGAGGACTTGATCTCTATGCCTGGATGACTTGATCTCTATGCCTGAAGGGCCTGATCTCTATGCCTGGAGCACCTGCAAGACTAACAAGAGGACCTGGGGAAGTCCAGGGTTGTGACCCCTAGAGGACCTCCGATGGCTAAGTTAGCAAAGGGGATTTTTCTCTATTAATTTGAGAGAGCATAGAGAGAGAGAGAGTTTTGAGAGTAGAGAATTGTATTCTCTAGAAAGAATTTCCTTGTGGAGAGTAGAGTTTTCTCCATGAAGGATTTGGTGTGTTGAAACCCTAATCTTGCCCCCTTTTTATAGGGGTTTTTGGTGGTGGAGTATTAACTCCAGTTGTCCCTTCAACTCCATGTAACGCTTATAATGCTTATCATATTTTCTACATGGCTAAATAGCTAGCTGGACTAGTCTTGGGCCTTTTGTATTGGATTTGGTCCTGGACTCTTATATTGGGCCTAGGCCTGGTCCTGAATTTTGTCTCAATTGGACCTTTAGGCCTTGATTGGATTATTTCATTCCTCATCACAAGCCCCCAACTCTAAGGGATGTTGTGTTGCAATTTTCCTTAGAGTTTATTACTTCTTAGGTGAGCTTTTTTTGTCGCCTTCAGGTCTTAGCTTGCCTTATTTGGCTAATTCAAACATGAGCTCCAACGTATTGATTTTGAGTTGTGAGCTTATGGAATTTTTAGCTATGAGCTCATTGTAAGACCAATGTGGAATTGGCTCGAATTTCAATTTGCTAAAATTGAGAGCTCATAAAGCCCCCTGTGTAGGTGATCCTCTTGTAAGATAGAGGTGGGCTTTTTTTAGAGCTCATGTGGTGCGCTTTTCAGCTTCTGCACTTTTCTTTTGGACCTCAGACACCTCTCTTAAATTTATACAAAGCTCCCATTATTTACTTATAATGGGACTTTTTGCTTTGTTATTGTCTCACAGAGGTCTTCTTTTCTGGACCTGAGATGTGTATTCTTTGGTACCTCTAATATGAGGAGGTCCTTTAAATGAAGATACCTTCGATATATGGAGGGGACTTGATATATAGAGGACCTCTGAAAGTGGGTGCCTCCTTCATAGTGCAAAGAGGACCTTAGAATGCGGTACCTTCTTTATATACTTCTTGATATGCGAACTTATTTTTTTGTGGACTAGTTAGTCTCGGACATTTTTTCTCTCTCTTTTTTTCCTCTTTTTTGAGTATGCGACTTACTTGGGCTATATATTGCCTTTAGTCGTCTTTCATTGAATGCGGGACTTACTTGGGCTATCATGCCTCAGTCGTCTTTCAAGATGCGATCTTTTCTTTAGATCGTCTTTTACTATGCGATCTTTTTAGATCGTCCTTTTTCTGTGCGATCTCTTAGATCGTCCTTTTTCTGGGTGATCTCTTAGATTATTCCCTTTTTTTTGGCGACTGAAAACAGTTGTGTGGGCTTTCATCGTCTTACTTTGTGACCAATATAGGCTGCATTGCCTGTAGTCGTCTTTTTTGAATGTGGGATTTTCCCATTAAGTGAATGTCCTTGGTTTGTTGCTTAGGACCATGAGGCCTCTGATTTCTTCAAGGACTTCTATTTACAAGATCCTAAGGGACCTTGAGGTCTTTAAGGACCTTATTCCATGGGCCTTTTGAGGCTTTTGATTTTCAAAGGCTGTCTGAATGAGACTTTTCTGACCTTCGATTCTCAAGGTCTTTAAGGATCTTTGTCTAGAGTGGTCCCCTTTAGTTGGGATCTTCACTTTTGGGGTCTTTAAAGACCTTAGAGATCTTCGCTTTTGTAGGATTTGTTTGAACACCACTTTTTGAGACTTTTAATTTTCAAGGCCTTTATATTTTTTCTGGACCTGATTCAAGGTCTTTGTGGATATCGAGACCTCTGATTTGTAAGGTCATAGATCTTAATTTTTGAGGTCGCTGGGACTGTGGCTTAGGAGCTTTTTTGGGACCTGACGTCTTTGTGGATCTCGAAACCTCTGATTTTTAAGGTCAGGGAACTTAAATTTTTAGGTCCTTGAGGACTGTGGCCTATGGGCTTTTTTAGGTCCTTGAGGACTGTGGCCTTTGGGCTTTGAGACCTTTGATTTTCAAGGTCTTGAGAGAATTCAAGATCTTTGATTTCAATATTTTTAGGGATCTCGGGACCTTTGATTTTCAAGGTCTCCTGGATCTCAATTTTATAATCTTTGATTTTCAAAGTCTTCAGAGATTTTGGGATCTCTCTTCTTCAAAGTTTTTTGGGGATCTCAGGACCTTTGATTTTCAAGGTCAAGAATCCTTATTTCAGAGGTCTCTAGGGACCGTTTCTTGGGGACATGTTTTCAAAGGAGCCTCATTTAGATCATGGACCTTCTTTTTAGAGGTCTTTAAGGAGCATATCTTGGGGCCCTTTTGGTGTCTGTGAGGACTCGAGGTCTTTGGGGATTTTAGAACTCCTGACTCTCAAGGTCTATATGGGTCTCCTTTAGGGACCTTTTCTTAGGAAGGTCTTCTTCTTCAAGGCTCTTTGATGAAGATTCTAAGCCAGAGAATAGTTGTGTTTGCTGTTATGAATTGCATAGCCAAGCTTGCAACTTTGTAGTGCATGTGTTAGGTTGCATCTTTCTATTTCTCATATGAGTGTGAGTGTGCGGGTTAGGCCGCGGCTTTGGGAAGTACATGCGAGACTCCAACTTATGAGTGCGCGGTCTAAGCCTCAACTTTGGATGTCTGACTGGCATTCTTTAGCAGGTTACTATTGCCAGCTCTTATACCTTGCAAGGAGAGCTTTTGACCTTCCATTGAGGTCGTTCCTTTGTAGGTCCTCTCTCAGAGGCACTTAGTTTGGAGGACCTCAACCTTTTGAGCATTCTATCATTAGGTTCCTCGGAGAGAAGGCTTTGATAAGAGTTTGACAATAGAGCTATAGAACTCCTTTAGTCAATAGCAACAACGAAGTTTTGGAAAGTCCTTATTTGCAGGAAGAAATAGCAAGAATCATTTGAAGGAATACAAGAAGAGAACCTGTGTTGGTTTCAACTTTTTTAGGGCGCAGAGACCTTTTAGGTTCTACTGGTTTCACGCTTGGTGGAGTAATCCTTCAATTCTTGAATTTTGCTTTCTGTTTCTTCTTCCTTTTGACAGTCCTACTTGTTTGCGAGAAAGCATTTTCTTCTTGTGGAAAACACCATGTAGACCTTTTCTCCCATTGCTTTGCATGCAATGTCATTATATGCCTTTGTTGTAGAGGTTCTTCTTTGGGGTGGTCTTCACTGACTCATTATGAAATATTGGTCCTAGGATTCCTTACTTAGGAATTCTTAAGGAAGGTCCTCATAAACTCATTATGGAAGCATTGCTTCTGAGGTCTCTTGTTTAGGAAGGTCCCAAGGAACTTTCATTAGAGATGAGGTATCCCTTATTTGGGAGTTTTCAAGGAAGGTCCTCATTATAGAGGTTCCTTTTTAGAGAGGTCTCCATGAGACTTATTATGGAAGCATTGCTTCTGAGGTTCCTTTTTTGGGAAGGTCCCAAAGAACTTCTATTTGAGAGGACCATAAGGTTCTTCATTCTAAAGACCTCTAGGATCCTTCTTTGAGAGGTCCTTAGGGCTATTTTGTTTAAGAAAACTGCATTCTAGAGATCTTCGTGGCTACTCGTAGCTCCTTTTCAAAGCCATATTAGACTGCCTCTGCTTATTATGGGAAGAACTTCTTTGATTTGAAAGTAAGCACCTGGATTGTGGATTTTGAAATAAGAACCTTGGTACTTTTGCTCTTCAACTCGATATGGTCCTTCCCAACTTTAGCTCCATTTTGGGCACGTTGCCTCTATCCTTAAAAAGGCCATGTTTTTGGAAAGATCGAGGTCCAATTTTTTTGTTGCAGCACCTTACTATCGCCTTTTGTTGTAGACTTCTATTTTTCCTAAAATACTCTGGATCTCAAGGACTTTTAATGAGGGGGAGCAATGTCCTCTTATAATAAAATATAGGCTCGATAATTTTCCTCATGACCTCTAGCAGTCATAAATCGAACATCGCCATTTTGGTAAGGGCAGGGCCTTATTTTTGGCTTGATTGCTTGAGGTTACTCATGCCAACTTCATTGAGGATTCAGGCATGTCTCTCCACAGCTTTATGGCTATTATGTTTGTAATCTTATTTGGTATAGGAACCACCCAATTGCAATACCTGTTCATCTTTTTCAACTATCCAAGGTAGGCATTCTTTATGTGAGAAAGCCAGCCAGGACCTGCTCTTTAATTGTCGTTTTGGACTAGTACTCCTTGTCAAAATAGAACTTAGCTCTCCTGCTCATCTTGTGAGTTATTCTGTGGCATTTGATTTGCCTTCCTTGTGGAATGGATTTTGTATACCTCTTGGATACTGCAAAGAAGGTCCTCGTTATAGGGACCTCTTTGTCTCTGCTGTGAGGAAGTCTTGACTATTTGCTGCTCAACAGAGCTCTTGCCATCAAGTGGCTTCTGCAGGTCTTGCTGCAAGAGATCTCCCATTCTCTTGATGAGTAGGCCTTGAGGGTTTTTGTGTGAAAATCTCCCAAAGGTTTGATTCACTCCTTCATGCATCCGAAACAATAAGCATTGAGCCGAATCTGGGCCTTGCAATGCACGTGACTTTTTTTCTTCCCTAGTCGTGACAGTTATGTTGGGCACCTATCTTACTGACTGATCGGGCAATTCGTGCTTAAGCATTTGATTGCTTGTGGTCGTTTGGCATATGTAACTTCTTTGACTGAGTTATTTTGGGCTCTGCATTGCTTGTAGCGAGGTTTTGTAGCTTTCGGCCAACCTTCGTTCTTATTATAACGGGAAGTCCTGGTCCTAACCACCAAGACTCTTGAACATGGAGTGTTTGGACCTATCCTCAAGAGGGAAGGTTTGAACCTATCTTCCTTTCTAGCTCCTCTGACTTCGTGGACAGGCTAACCCACTTTTTGAGATGTTTCTTGAGGAGTTTCAACCTTCAGAGTACCTTAAAGAATAGTCATTACAATGACTTTGTAGTATCCAACTCCAGCTCCTTACTACCTTTTGTACCTTAGTGCGGTTGGGATCTCGGATCCTTTAATTGGTACTTCATAATTTATGGCTCTTGTGGCCATTATTGTATTCTTGATGGATATAAGTACCTCCACAAATTATTCGGTACTAGATGCTTCTTAATTTCTTGGAACTATGCCTGATAGTTCTTGACTCCTGAACCTTCTGTTCTTTACTAGGAGCTCTTACAATTTAGTTGCCTGTGACCTTCAATAGTGGACTTGCGGCTCTTGCTTGATACCTTATAGAATTAAGTACCTCTTCCAGGTGCTTGATAGCTTCTTGGAGCTTATCATTTTGCTTAAAGGCTCTTCAAGCTTTGTTTCAGCGCGTAATCCATTGTGGTTCCTCCGGACATAGCTTGGATTGGCCAATTTGAACGTCTCTTCACCCCTTGCCAGCTCATGCTGACTTTGGATTTTGTTAATTTCAGAACCCTTGGCTCTCTGTTTATATTTGGTGAATCCGGTTCCCAATCATTTTGGAACTTCATTAATTTGAGCTCCTTGAGGTTTCTCTGCACCTTGTCTATTTCAGGACCTGCAATTCCTCCTCATCACATGGACTTTTTGGGACCTGTAGTTCTTTTTCGTCCTCGAACATCAGGGACTTTCATTGACTTCCATTGTAATCTTGAAAACTTGTTTGCTTGGTTTTCTCTTTTCGTTGGACAATTGGCCGACTTTGAAATCTTTATGATTTCATAAGAGAACCCTTAGGCAACAAATGCTTCTGTGGAAGTTTGGAATAGCTTCTAGCCTTATTGGGATTTCAAGTAGCCTCTCTCGTTGTAAGATGTTAGGACTAATGCTTCCATGTCTCATTTCAGGGTTTTGATAATGACAAACCAACCAAAGCTCCATTGATGAATTCCTTGAAGCAAAAAGACACTAATCAAAGAAGCACAAGTCTAAAGACAAAGGAGTACAAGATTTGAAGCAACAAGGATGAAGATATATAGAGAGTTCATCTATAGAAAATCCTTGTAAATGGTAACTCAAGAATTCCAAGTTAATGCTCAAATCAAAAATCGTGTTCCTTCATGCATTCATATCATAAAACGACCTTTGAGTCCTAAAACATCGATGTTCTGTCCACAACATCGATGTTGTTTTTGAACAAACATCGATGTTGTGTACAAAACATCGATGTTGTATTTTCCAAACTTTTCCCAATTTTTGACAGAAGTATAAAAACATCGATGTTGTATTTTAAACATCGATGTTGTGTAATTCTCAGGTTTTCCAAAATTCGGCAGAAGCACCAAAACATCGATGTTGTATTATAAACATCGATATTGTGACAAAGTGTTTTCAAACATGATTTTTGCGAAGCTAAAAAACATCGATGTTTGATCAGAGAACATCGATGTTGTCTTTGAAAACATCGATGTTGTTTATACAAACATCGATGTTTTACTAGCCGTTGGCTCAATTATTTGAATGTAACGGCTAAACATCGATGTTCTCGAACAAAACATCGATGTTGTGCCGTTGTGGACAGAAACCTTTTTCAGACAAGCATGCTAAACTTTCAGAAAGGTCTCAGAAATTGTTCCCAACGATTATATGCATACTTTAGACTATAAATAGAGGCTTTAAACCTCATTTTCAGATTGATCAACTCCGATATACATTCAAGCATTCTTTGAAAATCATTCAACCAATTTTTGAGCCATAACTTGTGAGAATTCTGAGTTGTTCAATAGAGCTTTCCTTTGTACTCATATCCACTCTATTAGAGAGTTTTGCTTGAGAGATTGTAAGTGTTATTCATACACCATAAGGGAGGATTGTTCCCTTGAGAGAAGTCTTAAGGTGTGGTATCCTTAAGCAAGAGAGTAGGATTCTTGTGACTAGAAATCCTAGGAAGTCTTGAAGAGAGGTATCTTCAAGTAAGTGCATTGAGGTTCATGTGATTTGAACTCTCAGGTTGTAAAACGGTTTGTTAAGCACCCGGAAGCTTAACACTAGATAGTGAACTCTTCAAGTGAGCCTTGAAGGACTGGATTAGCCACAAGTTAGTTGTGTGTGAACCAGTATAAAAATCTTTGTGTCCTTCATTCTTTCAATTCCGCATTTAATTCCTGCGTATTTCGTTTTTATTCGATTATCGCTATTCACCCCGCCTCTAGCGAAGGGCTATTGTACTAACAATTGGTAGCGGAGCCTAACTCTCTGAAAGACTTAACCGTATGAGAGGTAAATTTCCATGGCTTGTTCAAATGTTTTGTATGCAGGAATCACTGAAGGGCAATCCATTACCCAGGCACCAGTCTTCAACGGGACAGATTACACATATTGGAAAGAAAGGATGAAAGTTTTTATCCAAGCCAATGACTTTGCAGCTTGGCTAACGGTAAAGAATGGCATTCAAATCCCATCCAAGACGGAAGTGGAGTACAACGTAGATGACATCCAAAGAATCGAAAACAACTCCAAGGCGATTAACATGCTTCAGAGTGCGGTCAATCCAAATGACTATCAGATAATCTCGCACTGCGCAACAGCCAAGGAGATGTGGGAATTGCTGGGAATCATCTATGAGGAAACCGACAGCAAGCAAAGTGAGATTGTCAACCTTTGTTGCATGGCAAAGGAAGAATCTCCGGAAGAGGTAAGTACTTCTTATTCGAGTGATGACTATACATTTGAAGAACTGCAAAATGCATTTAATGAAGTATATAGTAAATTCATTTTAGTCTCTAAGGCCAATAAAAATTTAAAGAAACAAATTACAACCTCAGAAAACGATAATGAAAAATTAGTAAATGATAAGAATGAGTTATCTAGTAAAATTGATAAGCTTGAAGAAGAAAAGCATGCTCTCAATATATCATACAATAAACTTAACGAGAAGATATCCTCAAATGTATGTGCTTGTGTTGTATTGGGAAAGGAGAATGAATCTCTTAGGTCTCAAATTGATGATTTGAAAAATACATTAGAAAAGTTCACAAATGGTAGAGATGGTCTTATTCTTCTTCTAGGACAACAAAGAAGTCCAACACAAAAAGAAGGATTAGGTGCATCAAATGTGTTGAATGATGTCAAACCTGTTGTGATTAATGCTAAGACACATAAACATGATGCTCCATCTTCTACTCATCACACTACATCACATGAACATGCTAAACCACATGCACACAATGCTAGATCACACGTTCACAACACAAGATTACACATTCATCATAGAAAGTTACATGCTCAAAATGCCAAACCAAAGATAAGTAGTGGAAAAGTTCACTATGCTAAATTGTATGCTTACAATGTTAGATCAAATGCTAATGTTACAAGACCACACGTACACAGCGCTAAAAATGAAAGTTCTCATTTTACTAAACCTAGGAAACATGTGACTCAATTTAGGGAAAACAAGATTTTACCTAGGCAAGACAAGTTAAGTAGTGACTACAAACATAGACAAAACAATAACTACTATAAACCTAGGAGAATGCATAATCCTAATGTTATTTGCCATTATTGCAATAGAATAGGACACATTGCTCCTGTTTGCTTTACTAGGCATAGGCATTGGGCTCAAGAAGATGCTCATCATTACTATGTTCCTAACCACCAAGGACCCAAAAAGATTTGGGTACCAAAATCCCTTTGATTTATTTTGCAGGTATGCTTGAAGGCATCAAGTGTACTTTGGTACCTTAATTGCGGATGCTCCAAGCAAATAATCAAAGAAGCATCCAAGTGGCGACATTTATCCATGTGGGACTTGTAGATAAAAACATCGATGCTCATCTGAGTAACATCGATGTTCAGAGTTTTTCAGCTCACCTAATTGTCCAACCAGTGGATGAAAAACATCGATGTCTTGCAGCCAACATCGATGTTTCCATGAGAACTGTCAAAACACAAATCAAGCATACACATCGATGTTTTGTATCAAATGTCGATGTTCGGTAAGAACTTTGTTTTTCTAATAATCTTTAAAAGTCGATGTTCGTTTTCTACATATCGATGTTACTCATTCCAAGCTGTTTAAAATTTCTGTCTAGTGGTCGAAACATCGATACCTCATTCTTGAACATCGAAGTTCTGCCCTTATTGCATTCTCATAGTTTAGAAACAAGTTAACTTTCTCATTCAAGTTAAGAAATTTAGGTAGCATATTCATGACTAAGTGTTTCAGGAAGAATATTCAGATTTCTTTTAATTTAAGCCAAGCATGTAGTTAGTGCACAATTGATTGAATTGAGAAACACTAGCTTGTTTGATGAACATTCACATAAAAGAAATTTATGACATACACATGCTGAAAGCATAAAGTACTTTTATTGATTACAAAGATTGAGTACAGCTGCTGAATCTTAAAACACACATATTTGATTACATCATATATTTTACAATCACACTTACAAACAAGAAACGCAGAATTACATCATACATATTCATTACAATTATTATTTGCTTCTAACGATTTGGAACAGCTGTGACAGTAAAACTAGTAGGAGTATTAACTATGTTAATCCTAACGCTATCGTTCCATGAGAACCACATTCCACCAGAATTGTTCTGACCCGAAAGCTCGAACCGGTACGCTGATGGAAAACGTAGAGAAATAACTCCGTGGTTTACTCCAGCCTGCCAGCAAGTTTCTGTTAGAAGAACCATATTTGGTTTATACTGGTTCTTCAAGTCTCGCAGGGTCCGAACAAAGTCTTAGGAGCGTCTTGTGATCCCTCTGCAGTTCCATACCAGAAGACGAACCTTTGGCCAAGTCGGCGGAATGACTCCTACTCGAGGAACGCTCCGAGCTGTCATTGAAATTTGGTAGTAACTGCCCTCGTTCAGAGCTTGATAAGACGGCTCCAACAGCAACTCCTGAAACCTGTCAGAAATGAAGAACATAGTTGAATTAGTTGTGCCATAGTAGGATGTTCGAAGGGAATTTTGATCCTCCAAGAAGATGGTCTCCTCCATAGGGGTGACGAAGAACCGGGTCGAATAGATTTCATTTACGAAGACCAATCGAGGAATCCGTCCAAGTCCCTCTGGCAGTGCCTCCTCGTGCTCATTTATTAAGCTATAGGCCAATCGGTTTCTCCTTCCTAAGGAGGCTCCCTCTACAAAGAATACGGAGGATGGGGCAGGCATTCTTGTTATTGAGGGTTTGTATTTTCTCTCTTTAGTCAGAAATGTTTTCTTTCTTCTACTCTTCTGATTATTGACTAATCAATGCCTTGCCTTTTATAGAAAGTTTGTTTAACACTGTTTCATAGCCTGAATCGCACCTATTGCCGGAAAACTACAAAAGGGTGTTCGGTAAATGGAAAAGGCTGACTACCTACACTTAGGTGCCAACTGGTTGTGTCTCTTCAAAGATTACTTCCTCTGAAATTATTGCCACAGCACACACCAATATCCGTCTTACCTTTAATTAAATACGGGATGCAATTGTTTATATGCTTTTGAGTCATGTCGATCATGCATTATTTGTGAACTCTGGCTCCTTCCTTTGATGCCTCTATTCATGCACTTATTACAGGCTAACTTTGCCAATTCATTTATTACTAACCGCCAATTTTTCCGATAATCAAGCATCTGCTTTTTGAAAATCTTGGCATCGAATTAATTATTGATTCATCACGGGGATTTACTGTCTGATTAGTCGGGCATCAGAGGCAACCAAAGTCTAACTGACAAGACATTTTCACGAGCCCGGTGCATTTACGACAAGGAGAAAATGTTTCTTGGTGGCAGAGAGGCTTCCTTACTATATCTTAAAATTGTTACATATGTTTCATCTCCATAAACTCATGTATTATCCATTGCTAATTTGAGCATCCAAGGCACTATTAACTTTGTTTTGTAGGGACATTTCATTTCGGGAACTCAGCAAGGATGAACAGGTAAGAATCTTACCAAACAAACAGAGAAACATCGATGTTTCCCCGACCAACATCGATGTTGGATGCATCACACAAAGTGGCAGAGTGTTGAAAACATCGATGTTGCCTTTCACAACATCGATCTTCAGGTAAGTCTTTCAAATTCTTCATTATAACATCGATGTTCAAACACCAAACATCGATGTTTGCACCTATGAGCTTGATTTTCAAAAATTTCGAGTGCTAAAACCATTGATGCTTTTAACACCAACATCGATGTTTAACCATAGTGCTTCACCATCAGTTTGGCAGTACGCCAAAAACATCAAAACATCGATGTTTGAAAAATGGAACATTTTCTGCCGAGAGCCAAAAACATCGATGTTTTTTGTAAAACATCGATGTTGAACGGATAGGCACATTTTAATTTTTTGGTCGAACGCAAAAAACATCGATGTTCTCTGAACAACATCGATGTTTGGACGTTACAGTTTAAAAAATATAGCCGTTGGGAATCCCAACATCGACGTTTTGGTCCAAAACATCGATGTTTTGTCGTTAAAAACTAGCCATTACTGTTCACAACGGCTAGCTTTTTGGCTCCTCTATAAAAAAAAAACTCAAACCTTCCCTTCTCCTTCTCACCTACAATCTGATGTCTTCATCTTTTCACAATCTTCATATACACTCTTCCTCCTAAACTCCTCTTGTTTTACCATACACACCATGGCTGGGGGTAGGAAGAGCTCTAAAGGAAAAGAACCCATCAAAGAACACCCAACCAAAAAGAGAAGCTCCTCTAGTTCAATGCATCAATATCCTGTTAAAGATTCCAATCTTTGGTTCATCTCAAGACAACAACTCAATCACTACCTTACTCACTTTGCCAATCGTCTCATCGCTCCACCTCGATATCTACCCCAGGAGTATCCTTAAGAGAAACACTATGACAATCTTCAGAGGCTCCTTCATGAATCCCACCTTTGGGAGTTTGTCACACGTAGTAGGCACGAGTTTCACGCCGATTTCGTCCGAGCTTTCTACTCGACTCTCCACCGAGACAGTGACACTCTCTCAGCCCAAATTAATGGGAAGGTAATTCAAATCACATTAGAGCAGCTCGCTAATGTTTCCCACCTACCGATCCAAGGTCATGACATTTCAGGTTATGGGGGAGATCATTTTCTCACTCAATATGAGATTCCCCTTCTTGCTGAGCTTGGGTTCACTGAAGTGAAGAAGAATCGCTCCAGACGACCCACCATTCATACCATCAATCCAGAATACCGAGTCCTCTTTTATCTTGTCACCCGAGTGATTAAACCCAGAGCCGGGAGTCACACCACTATAACCATTGAAGACGAGAAGATTCTACACGCCATTCTTCATGGAGCACCCATCAATTGGGCACGACTCGTCTTCATGCACATGGCGGAACAGGCAAACACCGACCATCCTCTGCCCTATGCCTTCTTGGTCACCGACATTCTGCTGGCTGCAGGATGCAACCCGCTAGAGGGAGTTCTGACCACTCATACTAAGTTTTGGGCCATTTGCGATGCCACTTTCAGAACCGGCCAAGCTGAAGCTGCTCAACAACCTGCCCAGGCAGCCGAGCAACAAGCTGAGGAAGCACAAAGAGCCGATCTTCTGGCGCTTCCGGCTCCTGAACAAGCACCAGTGGTTACGCTCGAATCCATTGCAGCCTCCATCCATGATCTACACCTCAATTTCAACACCATGGGACAATCTATCAACACCATGGGTCACAGAATCAAAGGCATGGAACGATCCATTGAGAACATAGACACCGAGGTGCAAAGACAAGGACACGACATTAGGGCTTATTTTAATCACATCAACTACAATCCTCCACCATACTACCAAGGCTACGATTTTGGTGGTGATGAGGATGATAATGATGATGAGGAGGATGAGGACTATGCTCCCATGGACGTTGAGCAAGAAGAAGGTGATGAAGAAGATGAAGGCCATGAGGATGAAGAGGACAATGATGACAATGACAATGATGATGATGATGGTGATGATGATAATGATGATGATGATGACATTAGCCCATCCTTTTAAACCTTTTTTTTTTTTTTGCTTTGTCTAAATTTATGTTTTTCATGTTTAAGTATCTTTCAAATTCAATAAAATGCTTTTTATTGTTGTTTCTTTTAGCTAATGACAAAAGGGGGAAGATGATCAAGTATATGCATCAAGTTAGGGGGAATCATAAATTGAAACATATAGGGGGAATTACTGTGTTAACATATACCTCTAATATTGGCATATACTTCTAGTTGTTTGTCATTATCAAAAAGGGGGAAATTGTTAGGACTAATGCTTCCATGTCTCATTTCAGGGTTTTGATAATGACAAACCAACCAAAGCTCCATTGATGAATTCCTTGAAGCAAAAAGACACTAATCAAAGAAGCACAAGTCTAAAGACAAAGGAGTACAAGATTTGAAGCAACAAGGATGAAGATATATAGAGAGTTCTTTTAAACATCGATGTTGTGTAATTCTCAGGTTTTCCAAAATTCGGCAGAAGCACCAAAACATCGATGTTGTATTATAAACATCGATATTGTGACAAAGTGTTTTCAAACATGATTTTTGCGAAGCTAAAAAACATCGATGTTTGATCAGAGAACATCGATGTTGTCTTTGAAAACATCGATGTTGTTTATACAAACATCAATGTTTTACTAGCTGTTGGCTCAATTATTTGAATATAACGGCTAAACATCGATGTTCTCGAACAAAACATCGATGTTGTGCCGTTGTGGACAGAAACCTTTTTCAGACAAGCATGCTAAACTTTCAGAAAGGTCTCAGAAATTGTTCCCAACGCTTATATGCATACTTTAGACTATAAATAGAGGCTTTAAACCTCATTTTCAGATTGATCAACTCCGATATACATTCAAGCATTCTTTGAAAATCATTCAACCAATTTTTTAGCCATAACTTGTGAGAATTCTGAGTTGTTCAATAGAGCTTTCCTTTGTACTCATATCCACTCTATTAGAGAGTTTTGCTTGAGAGATTGTAAGTGTTATTCATACACCATAAGGGAGGATTGTTCCCTTGAGAGAAGTCTTAAGGTGTGGTATCCTTAAGCAAGAGAGTAGGATTCTTGTGACTAGAAATCCTAGGAAGTCTTGAAGAGAGGTATCTTCAAGCAAGTGCATTGAGGTTCATGTGATTTGAACTCTCAGGTTGTAAAATGGTTTGTTAAGCACCCGGAAGCTTAACACTAGATAGTGAACTCTTCAAGTGAGCCTTGAAGGACTGGATTAGCCACAAGTTAGTTGTGTGTGAACCAGTATAAAAATTTTTGTGTCCTTCATTCTTTCAATTCTGCATTTAATTCCTGCGTATTTCATTTTTATTCGATTATCGTTATTCACCCCCCTCTAGCTAAGGGCTATTGTACTAACATAAGAGACTTTTTTCCTTTGACCCTAGGCTTTTTCTGTAGTTTTTGTTGGTCAACATCTAATACGCATAGGACCTACATGGGCCTCTTGGCACATTTTTTTGGGTGCACGATCTGATGTACTGAGCATATGCATTTGTCATGATTTTGTAGCCTGCAGGGCCTACAAAGCCTTCCGTGGGCTTTAGGGCTTCCTTGTAGGAACTTATATGGTGCTGCTTGCATCTTCTTAGCTTGAGCAAGTTCATCAGAGGTCCTTCTCTTCGGTGAGCTTTAGTTTTACTTGAGTGAGACCTATTTTTTTTTGCTTGGGCATTTACATGACCATTTTTACGGTTTATGGCTCCTCACGGCCTAATGCGTTTTGGTACTTGCAAAGCCGTATGCAATATATAGGGTCTTTTCCACGAGTTTCTTTTTTGTTTCCTTTGATAAGGACCTAACTCACTTTTCCTTTTGGGAACCTCTATTTTATGGCATAGACGGGAGGACCTGAATTTTTGACCTTATGGATATGCTCTAATTATTTGAGCTTGACGATTAGGTTGCATCCTTCAATGGGATATGGCGTTACATATGCTAAGTCGTGACTTGTTACTATCGAGTTTTCTTTGGATAAACTTCGATTTCTTCCGAATGGGTGTTAGACCTCTAGAGCCTTTAGGATCTGGACCTATTGAGCCTTTAGGATCTGGACCTCTTAAGCCTCTTGGATCTGGACCTCTTAAGCCTCTTGGATCTGGACCTCTTGAGCCTCATGGATCTGGACCTCTTGCGCCTCTAGGATCTAGACCTCTTGAGCCTCTTGGATCTGGACCTCTTGAGCCTTTTAAGACTGGACCTCTTGAGCCTCTAGGATATAGGCCTCTTGAGCTTTTAGGATCTGGACCTCTTGTTTTTGGTTTTGCTTCCAACCTCAAGGCCTACTTTGTGTATCCCACTTCTTTCATCTCTATAAACACCCTTGTTTGTTGTGTATTTAAAGGGGTAAAGGGCCTGTATGATAGGATTGCGGGGCTTAGGCGTCAAATTTCTCCACTTCTTTTGGCCTTGTCCTTTTGTAGAAGGACCTTGAGGACCTTTTTTTTAACTCCAGGAGGTCTTGTCATACAGATCTCCTTACTTGAATGAGAGCTTGATATGACTACAATGGCTCCTTGGACCTTGTTTGGTCTGATTTGGCTCTCACTAGGCAAGCCTGATTTAGTTTGATCTTGCTACAACCTCCTTGTTCAAGAAGGGTTGATTTAGATCTAATCGAGTTGGTGTATATCTTGCTTGGATCTAGTTCCACTTTATGTAGATCTTAATTTGATCTAGTTTCTTCTCTTTCCTCTAGTGATGAGCGGAGTATGTTGTGGTAGTTGCAACTAATTTTGACCTTTCCATGCTCTTTTGCAAGTTTTTTGGCTATTGCTTACTAGATCTAGTTTTGACTTGCCATTTTTTCTCATCACATGGGAGATCTATGGGCTTCTTTTTGGTTTCTTGCCTATGTCCTACCTCTACAATATCTCCTGATGGGAGTGTGTGCGAGTTGGTTGGAATTTTTGGACCTTTGACCAAGGTTCCATTGTTGGGAATGATTTAGGTGGTCAGAGTACCTCCAGTGATCAGATTACGCCCTCAATGGTTAAAGTACCTTTGGCGATTTGAGTATCTCCGGCGGCTGGAGTACCTCTGATTGGTAGAGTACCTCCAGTGACTAGAGTTCCATAAATTGGTGGGTTAAACTCTATTATTGGTCCTGATTGCTCAAGTGGAGAAGTCATGGCTTTTTGTTCATTCCCCACAGACGGCGCCAATGTAAAAAACGGATTTTTTACCGGGGTATGGATGTAAATTCCTCTTGGCTTGATTGGGGATTCTTTGGCTTGATCTTGATATCCAGAGGACCTGATCTCTACGCCTGGAGGACTTGATCTCTGTGCCTGAAGGGCCTGATCTCTATGCCTAGAGCACCTACAAGGCTAACAAAAGGACCCGGGGAAGTCCAGGGTTGTGACCCCGGGAGGACCTCCGATGCCTAAGTTAGCAAAGGGGATTTTTCTCTATTAATTTGAGAGAGCATAGAGAGAGAGAGTTTTGAGAGTGGAGAATTATATTCTCTAGAGAGAATTTCCTTGTGGAGAGTAGAGTTTTCTCTATGAAGGATTTGGTGTGTTGAAACTCTAATCTTGCCCCCTTTTTATAGGGGTTTTTGGTGGTGGAGTATTAACTCCAGTTGTCCCTTCAACTCCATGTAACGCTTATAATGCTTATCATATTTTCCACATGGCTAAATAGCTAGCTGGACTGGTCCTGGGCCTTTTGTATTAGATCTGGTCCTGGACTCTTATATTGGGCCTAGACCTGGTCCTGAATTTTGTCTCAATTGGGCCTTTAGGCCTTGATTGGATTATTTCATTCCTCATCAGAAAGTAATGGCTATATCATTATCAAGCCTTGATTTTCGAACAAATCAGCGTGAATGCTATATCATTATCAAGCCTTATTCCTCGAACAAATCTGTGTGAATGCTATATCATTATCAATGCTTGATCCTCAAATAAATCACTATGAACTCGAAGTTCAAAATATTATTCAATTGCAAAATGTAGCAAATCAATTGCTAGATGTATTTACTCATGTCAACAGAATTATCAAATCTCATATACTAGTTGCAAATGCTCCTGTTCGAATTGATGTTACTGAAGAACAACCAAAGAATACAAATGAATCCATAGCATGCCAAAAGCATAGCAAGCCACTTGGTTCCAAAGATAAAAATCTTCGATAGAGAAAAGGAGTAGAGATATAGGATGGCCCAAATGAGGTAATGAAATCTCTTATAGAGGTTCAAATTGAAACTCTTCCAAAAGAAGACAATCCTCCTGAAGAGGTTCCTGATATAAACTATAAAGTTCCAGAAGTAACTCACGTACTTAAAATTCTTCCAAAGATCTGCAGGATCTTTGACAGTAAGATATTCAGTATTTAGACTATCATGAAGATGGTGGTGAAGAAAATTATAATTTTCTCCTTATTCAAACTAGAAGCTTTGTTTCTTTCTTTTATGGTGTTTCTTAGACCATTAGCATCTAAATGCATTTTAGCATCTAGTGCCCATGACAAATTTCTTCCAGAAATGTCAAGGACCTTCAATTCAAGTTTTATAATATTGGCATGATAATAGTAATGAAATAATAATGAAAGATATAGAACAAGTAATAAGAGTAGTATGATAATAATAGAAAATATATAATATGTATACGCTTGCTCGATAAATCTTTCATCATTAATTCTACTATATATAGAAAGCATATACTACTCGATAAATCTTTCGGCAATATTCAGGGGCGGATATAGGGGGAGCAAAGGGGGCCAGGCCCGCCCCAGAATTTGTTTTTGATTATATATGGTAACAAGTATTCATAAGTTGCTAAGTAGTTTGGTGGTTGGCTCCTCGCATTATACATGTTTAGCCCAGGCTCGAGTTTTAGCAACGACTTTGTTTTCATATTTTTTCCATTTTTACACATACAATACAATTCAATCCCTATTAATCTAAAAGATAGTATATTTTGGCCCCCCCTAAAATTTTTTCCTAGATCCGCCCCTGGCAATATTACTACTATATATGTTTGTATAGAAAGAATAAAAGTAGTAATAAGAAAAGTCTTAGAAATAAGTACAAATTTGGCCATGCATATTTTATTAGTTTAGACTTTAGATGTGTTTAAATCATAAGATTAATGAGATGATTTAGTCTTTGGTTATGATATATTTAGAATCTATCTTGGTAGAATATGAATATTTTATTTAATTTGGCCTTTTATGTGTTTATCCTCAGGATTAATTAGATGATTTAATACTGAACTAGAATATATTTTAGGTGTGATTTAATAGAATATAGATTATTTTATTTATTTGGGCTATTTATTTATTTTAATCTAATAATAATGAGATGATTTACTTTTGGCTAAAGATAGATTTATAGTCTGAATTACTTAAATATGAACCCTCCTGCAATGATGGTCCATTAAATCACATTACTTGCAGCTTAATTTAACTTTGAATTTTGTTGAAAATGAGAATTAAAATTATCCTTTCAGTGTAATATGTATTTATGGTAATAAAGTGTAGAAAAGAGGCAAAATTTGGTGTAGCTTTGATAAAGAGGAAAAGTGAGAAAATAGGAAAATAGGAATAGAGGGCGTGGGAATCAAGTCAGAAGGAATTAAAAAGGAAAAAGAGAAAAAAAAAAAGAAAAGAACAGGAATAGTTACCCGGGCCCTGGCGGTCATGGCGACATGACCGTCATGCCTGGGCGGGCATCAAGGGGTTGGCGGTCATCACGAGAAGATCGCCAGGCGGTCATGCGTTCCTAGAACAAAAAATTTTCTAGTTTTTTCCTCTTTTTTTATTCTAACTCTTAGCCATCAATAGATTATTTTATTTATTTGGGCTATTTATTTATTTTAACCTAGTAACAATGAGATGATTTTTTTGGGCTAAGAATAGATTTATAGTCTGAATTAATAAAACATGAATCCTCCTGCAATGATCGTCCATTAAATCATATTACTTACAGTTTAATTTAACTTTGAATTTTGTGGAAAATCAGAATTAAAATTATCCTTTTAGTGTAATATGTATTTATGGTTATAAAGTGTAGAAAAGAGGCAAAATTGGGTGTAGCTTTGATAAAGAGGAAATTGAAAAAAATAGGAAAATAGGAATAGAGGGCGTGAGAATCAAGTAAGAAGGAATTAAAAAGGAAAAAGAGAAAAAAAAGAAAAGAACAGGAATAGTTACCCGGGCCTGAGCGGTCATGGCGACTTGACCATCACGCCTAGGCAGACATTAAGGGGGGGTTGGCGGTCATCACTAGAACACCGCCAGCCCATGGCAGTCATCACGAGAACACCGCCAGCCCATGGCAGTCTTCACGAGAAGACCGCCAAGGTTGGGCGGTCATGCGTTCCTAGAACAAAAATTTTGCTAATTTTTTTCCTCTTTTTTTATTCTAACTCTCAGCCATCAAATCTAGAGATTCAATAGACCACCCCCTCTAAATTCTAGAGAGAAAATACCCATAAGGTTAGAGAGCTTAGAGAAACTCTTCAAGTTTAGAAAGACTTTTAAGGTTAGAATTCTGGAAGAATTTCGTGGAGAGAAGCAGTAGGAAGAAGTCAGCAAGAGGAGATTGAAGATTGAGCTAAGGAATGGAAGAAGAGTCGGGTTAGAAACCACCCTAAAGCAAGGAGCTAGAGGAGGACTACAAGAAGTATGATCTTTTATTGATTTATTGTTGTTATTTTCATGATTCTTGCTTTTTTTTTATGGAAATCGATCAGCTATATTGAGGAATAAAGTATTTACAAGAAGAAGGAGAGGATTTACATAGCTTGAAGCCCACCCAACCGAGTACAACTAGTTACGTAGTGTAACGAATGGTAACAGGTTTCCAAAGGCTACCATCTTTCAATACATCAGAACTGCCAAGGACCATCGCCACATGATAAGGGAACTGTGGATGCAGTAGTTTGAGCCACCAATGAGTGCGCACCCGAATCACATCAAAGAGCATGTCCGGCTGAGCTTCACGTTGGGTGAACACCAGCGCATTGCGCGCCAACCAGACAGACCAAAGCAGTGAAAGACCGAGCAAAGTCCAAGCTTCTTGCGCAGAGTGAGAGCCAGCAAGCGTAGGCCACTGAATATACCAATCCTCCACCATAGTCGGAGCAGCCCAAAGGATACCCCACCAGTGACAGAGTCGGTACCATAATGACGACGTAGTGGGGCAGTGAAGGAATAAGTGAGCTGCATCTTCCACAACCGCCGGACAAAGTGGGCAAGAGGAATCCTCAACCGTGAGAATGCCGCGCGCCAGCAACGCTGAACGAGTGACAAGCCCGCCATTGAGAAGCTTCTAGAGAAAGTGTTCCACATGGGGAGGTGCAAGAGCCAACCACGGCACTAGACCCTGCACTGAAACACAAACCTGATGGTGAAGAAGATTATAACCCGAACGAACCGAATAGATTCCACTCGAATCCTCCACCCAACGCCATAAATCCGGAGCACCACTGTAGGGAAAGATTGTATTAAGTCTATCCTGTAGCTGCTGACAAATCTCTACCTCCCACGAATACAAGGCCCTGGACCAGCTAGTAACATTAAGGAGAAGACCCTGATGATACACATCAGCCAAGGATGCCCCCTTGAACAAAGATAACCTGAACAGCCTTGCATATACACCTTTCAGACAACCCAAATCCGACCACCTATCATTCCAAAAAATCACCGATCGACCATTACCAACCTGAAGTAATAAAGTCGATGAAAGAGTACGACCGGACCTCCCTACAAACTCCCCACTACGCACTACCGCAGCCCAAACAGAGGAGGCCTTTTGCAAGTTAAAAGAAGTAGCCAGAGCGTTGGACCTCATGGCACACTTCGTCTGTATAATGGATTTCCATAAATATGCATGTGAAGGGGAGGTGCAAAATCGCCATATCCATTTAAATAACAAACATTGATTCTGAACCAAAAGAGAATGGATGCCCAACCCACCTTGCTCTTTCGAAACCGACAACTTATCCCAAGCTACCATGCACAACCTCCTCTTGTTCTAAGTCCCGCCCTACAGAAATTGCCTTTGTAAGCTCACCAATTTGTTAGCAACTCCAGCCGGCAACTTGAATATAGATAAATAATATAAAGGCAAAGAAGATAAGACCACTCAAAGCAAAACCACCCTCCCCGCAAAAGAGAGAAAGTGCCCTTTCCAAGACTTCAGCTTGGATCGAAATTTCATCACCACTGGCTCCCAACTTTTTGCAAGTCTCATGTTAGCCCCAAGAGGCAAGCCTAGATAAATAAAGGGCAATTTTTCTGGCTTGCACAACATTTGCCCTGCCAAAGTATTGACCTCCTCCTCCTCTATATTGACACCTGCCAAACCACTCTTATGGAAGTTGATATGAAGACCCGATAACATCTCAAAGCATCGTAAGATTCTTTTAACCGGAAGGAGCTCATCATATGTAGCGTGAGAGAACAATAAGGTGTCATCCGCAAATTGTAATAAAGTGAGAGGAATACCGTGTACCTCTACAGGATGTATCAGCCCCTGGCTCACCGCCTTATCAAAGAGCACCGGGAGACCCTCTGCCGCTAATAAGAAGAGAAAGGGTGATAACGGGTCACCTTGCTTAAGACCCTTCTGCATAGTAAACTGTTCTGAAGGAGAACCATTAACCAAAACAGAAAGCACAGACGTCTCAAGAGTAGCACAAATCCACAAAATCCATTTGTTACCAAACCCCATCAAAGACATAATCTCCAACAAATACTCCCAGGAGATAGAATCATATGCTTTCCGAAAATCCAACTTCCACACCACCGCCTTCGTGCGGGAAGCTTTAAGAGAGTGGGTGACTTCCGTAGCCACAAGAGAGCAATCAAGAATATTCCGACCAGCAGTGAATGCGGACTGTGAGGGGCCAATGAGAGAGGCCATGACAAACTTAATCCGGGCAGCCAGGATTTTCGAAACAATCTTGTAGACTCCATGTATCAATGTAATGGGCCGAAAATCATCAAAGCTGCGCATATCAGTTTTCTTCGGAATCAAAGTTATATATGAGCAAGTTGCACCCTTTGGAAAGGTCCCAGTATCAAAAAAGCTTCGTACAAGATCAAACAAGTCATCCTTTATAACCTCCCAACACTTCTTGTAGAAAGAGAAATTGAAACCGTCTGGGCCTGGGGCCTTTGATGAGTCACAATCCCACACGGCAGACTTTATTTCCTCCAACGTCACCGGCCTCTCCAACACGTTTGCTGTGGAGGCATCAATGGTTCTGAATTGCAAAGCTCCAAGCTTAGGCCTCCTACTAGAAGAATCTGAATAAAGAGCAGAGAAAAATCAAGATGCCTCCTGTTTAATGTTAGAAGGTGAGGTGAGCTCGTCATCCCCCTTCCAAATAGAATGAATACCTTTCTTCCTCCCCCGGTGACAAGCCATCATGTGAAAATAGTTGGTGTTCCGATCCCCCATCTTACCACAAGAGAGCCGTGACTTTTGCCTCCAAATCGCCTCTCTTTGTTTCTCCCGTTGTAACAATTGGGACCGATTACTTGCCAATTGCTCCCTTTCTGTCACCGACAAGTCCCGGTGTTCAAATTGAAGCTCCAAATAATTAATCTTATCTTGCAACGATTTAATATCAGTATCAATGTTACCAAAAGTGAGCTTATTCCACCTACCAAGTTCCATTCTCAAACAGCCCAACTTCTTCAAGAATCGGAATCTACCCGGTAACTCAGTGCCAATCTTCCTCCACATGTCGCAAATGACATTATGGAAGTCAGGATAGGTCCACCAACACGACAAGAACCGAAAAGGTTTGTACCCCCAATCAATTCTCTCCTGCGCAAGAATGAGTGGCCAATGATCCGAATTCCCTCTTCTCTCCGTTTGTAAGGAAAGATTAGGATATATAAGGTTCCATTCTGATTCTACCATAATTCTATCGATTCTACTTGCAGCCAAAGAGTTGGCCCAAGTAAAGAGTCGTCCCTCTAGAGGGAATTCAATCAATTGCAAATGATCCACGAACTTCCTTAGAGCCCCAACCCCCCTCACTGACGTTCTGCCACTCCTTCTATCTCCTGCGGCTAAAACCTCATTGTAATCCCCCAAAACCATCCATAGCAATGAAAAAGAAGCCTTCATACCTTCCAAGTCTGCCCACATAGCAATCCGCTGTTCTAGGTCCACAGGCCCATACACACAACAAAATGTTACTAACACATTCTCACGACACAGCCGACCCTCCACAAGAATCCAATGATCCCCCTGAGAGCTATGTAAACATGTAAACACCTCACTATCCCACAAGAATATGAGTCCTCCTGACGCCCCCGCAGAGTCAACGGCGAGAAACTCCAACTGTTGAGATACCCAAAAAGAGCGACACCATGACTCAGTGATTTCATATGCCTTTGTTTCGCATAGGAATACAAAAGCCGCTGAGTTTGCAATGATCAAGGAATGCAAGTGTTTCCTCTTGGACTCCGATAGAATCCCCTTTGGGTTCTAAGAAGTAAGACTAAACATGGACATGTGAGGCACTCCATTCAGCAACTTCTTGCTCTACCAGTTTTGTTCACAAAGCAACTACCTCCTCAGGCGCGGTAGAACTATCCCACCCCAGAGCAACACCAACCCGAACTGTTTCTCTGGCTTCCTGTTCAGAAAAAGATGCCGAAGAGGAGTGTGAAGGGTTCGGCTGAGAGAGACGGAGGTTGACCCTCCGAATGTCATCATTGGTAGAAGTCTCAGTGGAGGTCACATTCCCGGACTTAGTCAACTTCTTGTATTTCTTCCTCTGAATAACTCTTGCTGTTTTAACTGCCCACTCCAACCTCTTTACCAAATAACTGTTACTTTTTGAATGAGAAGAACCTACACTCCTGGACTTAGAGGATCCCGTTGAAAAGCTCTGAATATTTGAACGAGTACAAGGGCCCAAAGAGTCTGATTTAGTTTTTGGGGTAGAAGAGTCCAACTCGTCACAACCATCCAAAGGCCCATAAGTGTTAAAAACTGGGGTAGGGTGAGATATCGCAGGTTTCCTTACTCCCCACAAACTTTGATGACACTGATTACAGAAACCGACAATCCCATCCATCCCATTAATACCCCCAGATTCTGAATGCGGCAATCTCCCTTCATCACCCTGGTCAACCGGTTTTCCTCCCCCTGATTCTGCAATCGCGACATTAACACCCTTGTCGCGTGATTCAGGTTGCAGGATCCCCATAATTTGAAATGGATCCGAATTAGTGACCTGAAAATCCACCGCGCTGCTCTTACCATTCACGCCCCTCTCCCCCGACGCCGGTGATGACGACGACTCACCGGAATCACCTTCCTGATGTACCTCCCTCTCTTCCAGAACAAAACTATCACTACCATCTACATCGATAATCCGCTTCCCGGTATCCTCCACCACAAAAATTGAATGATTCGACCCTGCAATCTGAATAGATAATTCTCTATTTAGGAACCCACCAATCTCTGTGAGGAGCTGCACCCGTGCCTCCACCAGGTATGATCGGTAGACAGTCTCCGGAACAACTTGAACCACTTCCCTGAATACGGAACCGACAAGCGTGAAGAAATCTGTGGTTCAGGTTGAAAGAGGGACCCCTCTAATGGAAACCCAGCATAGGCGGTTCATCGCTTTCTTCTCATGGCACCATGGTTTGAAAGTTTTGAACCAGAGGGGCACCCAGTCCGGTAACTCCCCACAGAAACGAAGCATCCTGTCCTTATTCGAAAAGCAGACAAGAACTGAATCCCCCCCTTGATCGAAACCGCCACATCCGACATATCATGAAGGTTCCAGACCAGTTTCACCAACTCCATCTTCGCCGGGTCCTTCAACACACCAACTGCACTTCTCGACAACCACTCCTTGGTGTCAGTTGTTGGGATATAGGAGATTCCTGATAGGTTGGTGTTGTCGGTATCCTTTCCCCCCTTCACAGTATCAACGAACGATCTCTTTCCGACCAACACCTCCGAATATGGCTGTTGTCCACCTCTGCTCCTAGGCGGAATTGCCGTCCCCTGCTCACGTGCCACATTAGCCTGCACCGCCCCGTCCGCTACTTGAACCTTATTCACATCCAGCAACAAGCGTTGGAGGTCACAGTTACTCCGAAATCGAACAAAACCGAACTTTTGCCTGTTTTTCGCCACCTTTCTAGGGAGGTACACATCCACCACTTCCCTGCACTTCGACATGATGCGGTACACATCCAACAGAGACCAGTGGCTCGCAAGATTCTGGACATACAAACTGTAAACCTGCCCGTTTGCCATAGCCCTCATTACCTGTTGCCTCCTCCACTTGGAAAAATACGGCACCGTCGTTTTCACGGCTTTGTCATGCACCTGTTGGTTGCTCTGGGCTGGGTAGGCTGTGGGACCTGTTTGTCAGAGTGAGGTTTAAGGTTGTCTGTGTTTAGGTTAAGGTTGTCAGCGTTGCTTGGTTGTGGTGGGGTAGGAAGGGTTGGGGACATGGGAGAGGTTGGGAGCGCCATTCGCCAAATTCTCTAATAATTATACAAAAAAGAGCATTTGAATACGATAGAAAAAAAAGAGGAGAGGAATAATTTTCAGGCTATGGCTCAGTCCTTTTCAACATAGTTTTTTTACTCTTGGTTCTCTCCTTGCTGTGATGTTGATGATGTGATTGTTGTGTGATGCTATGTAAGAACTACGCAAGCTTTGAACCCGGTCGCCAGGGTACGTAGGTGGTTTCTAGTGATGAAAACTCAAGCTCAATTATTTGTTTATTCAGTGTTTTCTTATTTATATTTAATTTTCTTGTTGTGTTGAATTCCACACTTTCACAAGCCATGTATAAACGGTTCAATTATTGCACACGATTTCGCCCCAACACGGATGGGTGCCTAACACCCTCCCATCTGTGACGAACCCTCGAATCCAACATCTCTGGTTAGCTAGATAGATGGCCTATGAAAGAAGATCTGATGCTAAATGTTTTTCCCTAATTTTCCCAAGAAATAAAATTTGGGAGGCGACTCCTTTGATGTTGGATGATGGTTAAGAAGAAGGTGTAATGATTAGGTGAGGAGGCCCAATTAATTTTAGCTCGGGTCCTTACAATAACGTGTTATACAATTAGGGGATGAAATTCACTCTTGATGGCAATAATACAAACTTGATGGTAGTATTATAATTTTGATGGTACTAATACAACTTTGATAATATTTATGATGGGGAATAATTAAACTAATATGGACGGAACTCAATGAGAGAAGCATGTAGGGATGAGAAGAGATGTGAAGTTTATGATAAGATATAAGTATAGAAATGTTAAGGAATAAATAGTTATTTATAAATGAAAAAGAGAGGATAAAAATAAATAGATTTGATTAATTTTAAGGAATAAAATCATATAGATATTAAGTAAAGCAAGAAGATATGAAGGTTAAGACAAATATAATCATGGAAGGTAAATAGCTAAAGAGATGAATCAAAATAGATATTAAATATAGAGGTAAAATATTTACTATAAATAAATCCGAGCATGATTAAAGTCGGGACATTCGCTATCATTTATCTGTAACAGATTTATCTTTTTCATCTTTTTATGGATAAGGAGTTAAACTTATTTAGCATTTGTTTATTGCTTATCTCTAGCTAGTGGTCTAATATACCAGTAGCGTCCACTTCTATGTCTCTCTTCACCAATGGCGTTAACGTACGTACACGGTTTTTTAACAATGCTACACCCCCTTGGCTTTTTCTCGGTGAAGATAAAAAGAGCTGCCTAACATTGTTAGGAATATTCCACGTAGAGATCCATATATATTTCCTCTCCTCCATGTTCATATTTCCAACCTGCCATCCCAAAAACAATATAAACATGGAAAGCATGGCATGAACGTTAAATGAAATTCTAATAAAAATTGTACTTCGTACATTGTTGTATATCAAGAGCCTTAAAGAACTCTCATCACGTAACCATTAAAAAACGTAGTGTTAATTGTTTTGCCCGGATAATGTCAACAATGGTGGGCGATATATTAGTTTATCGTATATCAATAAGTACATTAATTAAACATGCACCACTCCAAAATGTGCCTAACATTTTAGTTTGTCTAGTATAGAGCAGAGTCTTTTGTTTACGTACCAATGGGTCTCCGCCTTATGAGCCATGGACAACCTTATTCTAGTACGCCTTATCATGTTCTGCTGAGTGTGTTGTCAATTTGTAGTCAATTTATCTTTGTGTCTTTTTATGTGTGTTGTCAGTTTGTAATAACGATTCATCAGTCGTCTTTGTCTGTTTGTTTACTTTAAAAAAGTAGGAGTATGTTGTTTCCCCACCTTATTGTATGGCTGGAACGACGTTCCTAAGTCTATGAAAGGACTCTCAATAGATGGCTCATCAACAGAAATTTTAAGTCATGCTAAAAAAAATAGATGTTTTAGGACAATAATTAAGGTCCTGCTTCAGGCAGAGGTAATTAATTCATCATTGAATTTTAAAGTTAATTTATGAAATAAATAATAAATTATAGTATAAAAAAATAAATAATAAATTTGTAAATCTCTTTGATCTTTGAAGTTTTCAATTACTAGTTCTGATATGCTTCCAAGTTATCTTACTCATACCTAAACCGGCCATACGAAAGAGTTTCGAGGATCAGATCATCCTACGAAGTAGATTTTGAAAATGTCTCGCATTACATACAAGTGCTCCGTCTTAATAAAATCAGCAATCACCTATGAACATTCATCTATTCTTCAGTTTAACTTTTTTTGTGTGAAATAATTCAACTCTAATCATAATAGCTAGTGACAAAGATAATATATGCGGCTATCAACATTAACTTTTTGTGTATACTAGACCACGCAATTGGAGAAACATGATTCTATCAAAATTAACATGATTATATTAATAAGCCTCTTTTCATATTGAGAACTGTCATGCCATAGTTTTGAAGGAAATGCAGGAGAGAAAAAAAAAACACCATAATTTTGTGACTTGGTGTGTGGTTTTCGTTAAAAAGCTTCGTGTGTTGTGGGGTGGTGTTATGTCTGCTGCTCTATCTTGTACTTTGTTGGCACTAATTAAAAGCTACAACAAATATCCCCGAGTTGTATAGCATTCCACATTACTCCAATTTACCATGCCCGTCTACATTTATCTAACAAGTAATAATTTTTCCTATGTATTAATATTTATTAAAAATGATAAATAAAAAAATTGAATTAAATAATAATTTTATCAAATTAAGAAAAATTGAATGATTTTTTATGCATAAATAAAAAATTTGAAAAAAATATTAAAGACTTTGTAGCTTAAAAAATAGAACATGTAACTTATATGGAGCTACTTGTCTTTTTTATATTTTTTTTAAATTATCATGTGTCCATATTTCAATCATTCTTGAAATATATCTCTACTATTTATATATATAATAGATTGGTTTTTTTCTAAAGCTAACAATTTTTTTCTTTTTTCGCTATATAATTGTGTTGATGTTTGTTTCTAGTTTTTCATGTAGTTTAAGTGATCATTGAACAAACCTAGTACGAATATGAAAGCGAAACTTTGTGGCAGCTGGCAGGACATGAGACACATGGTTAAGGTGGCTTTTTATGTGGGGGCATATTACGCTGCGGATAACTTTTTTTTGAAAGGGTAAATATATATTAATTCAAACCAAGTACAACATACATATTACATATTACAATAACAAAGATTCCTACAAATTAAGGAAAGAACGTAATTAAAAACCACAAATATAGTGGAATAAATCCACATACAAAGTATGAACCATAAATATAAAATGATTCACTTAGATCGGGACATAGGCTAGAACACAAACCAAAGAACTTGCAGCTGCCCATGAAAGGGAGGACGTGATGTCGGCATAAAGCAGGACTAGCCCCAAACAGCAACTAAGTTCGCATACAGTGGTCGGCAGCTATCGGCTTTAACTCTAAGACGCGAGCAAGCCAAGCAATAGCCATCACCGGAGAAACGAAAGAAAGCCAATATCCGCCCTTGAGAGTAAACACTTCACAAAATGCTACATACTTCACGCTGGGGATAACTTTTGATATTAAACTAGTAGAGACATGTGATCGGATTAATAATGATAATTTTGGTCCTTGTATTCGCTCCTGTTCATGAAAAATATTCTTTATACTAAACTGCATTTTTTCATTAAATTGAGAGCATTGAACAACAACCTTATTCCGCCCTATAAATTGCCTCAAGGTCTACTCTATCTATCTATCCACTTTCAAACTTTCTATCTCCAAACTCATTACATTGTCCATCATCATCCAAATTTATTTAAGCACCAGTATTCATTCCATCACTGATTCTTGAAAATGCCAAGTCGTAGAAGTTTAATATCTTCTGTACCTTACTTGCTTAGTACCACTATTACTTCTTTGTCATCTGAGAGCAGTACTGAGGAGGACAGCCTCGCCATAAGACTGTGGAATGATTGTCGTCTAGAATCACTCTACGCTCTGTACTCCCCCTTTGTAGTTTCCTTGGCTGCTGGAAATCTAGACACGGAAACTTATGCCCAGTACATTTTTCAGGATATTGCTTATGGCAAAACCGCAGTCACTGTGTGAGTATAATTATGTCACTTAATTACTATAACTTCCATTTACCATTAACGTTGCTTGGCTTAGTTTCTCCTCATATAAAAATCTTTGGTGATTGAAGAAAAAACAAATAAATATTGAAAGTGATATCGTTATTTTATTTGATCAATATAGTCACATGGGTGGTTTGGTTTGGCGTTGAATTATTTAGGAGTGAAAAGGCAGAGAATGACACAGATGATCCTGATGCAAAGGCCATATTTGCAATGTTTAAGGAAGGGGATCAAAGCGGGGTGGAGTCATCTCAGGTTATTTATTATATGCTTATAATTTTTTCTTTTCCTATATATACTGTCTTTCCCAGAATTTCTTTTCCTTTTTCTCCTTGCCTCTGAATGAATCTGATATATATTTATATATTATCCTTAACTATATGTTGTACCAATTATAAAGGCATGGCTAGATGAGCATCGCCCTGATGCTGATTCAGATTACGTGGTCAATGACGCTACCAAATACTACCAACAGTTCTTGATCGACACCGTAAATGGGATTGTTGAAGGACATGATGAGCAATTCACAGGACCAATAGTTTCAGTTTTCACTTTGGCTGCCATGATTCCTTGCTGGAAACTCTACTTCTTTATTGGTAAGCAAGTGGTGGCATCCATTGGGGACTACTACAAAAACCCTTATAGGGACTGGATTGATGGTAATTCCGATGACAGTTTGGGGGTATGTACTCGCACTGGCTAGCCACACATATCTGTGTTCTTGCTACACTTCACATTTGTTTTATTCTTAAAAATTTCAATATAATGATCATTAATTAATTAGGTGGCTTAATTAATTGGTGTACCTGCAGGAAGAAATTAAAACTATTGAGAGTGTACTGAATAAACTGGCTGCATCTCTGGGTCTGACAAGCGAACAACTTGACATCGTTGAAGAGGTTTATCGTAAAGGGATGAAATGTGAAATACAGTTCTTCCATGCTCAACCGTTTTTCCAGCAGACATCAGTGCCTGTAATAGGACAGTTAAGCAAAACTGGAGAGAGGCTTTTGATATTGTCCAATTACGATGGGACAGCCAATGTGGTTGATTCCTCTGCTGTCTTGGCCGACTTAGCAGTATCATCCAAAGCAGAAATGAAGGCAAAATGGAGCCACCTTTTTGCGCAATACAAAGAGGAGTATGAACAAGAAGTTGACCTCATTAGCAACTCCGTTAAAAGTATATAGTTTTCCAAATTTTATATATATACGAGGCACTTTCAAAGTTCTCATATATATAGTTCCTCTTGGTGAATTAGTTTAATTTAGTTCCCTTTGTTGTGTTATTACTGCAGCGGAATTCAGCTATGATGCGGTGGTGCAAGCATTGGAACCATTTTCAGGAATTGAGGGTACAAACAACTTTAGAGTGGTCAAGTCCAAGGCCCTAGGTGGTCTAAAACTAGAAGATATAACAGGAGCCGGAGAACTTAGCATACTTTTGGATGATTTCACCACTTTCTTCCAGGCAATAGTGGCAATTCAAACTTTGAAGTCTAATACCCATTTAATCTCCACTGGCTGGTCCGATGATCTCATCAACTCAGCTCTTGCCTCAGGCATGATTCAATTCTTTTGGGATTTTGCTTCATATATATGATATATATAGCATCTATATTCACTAAAGAATCATCAATTAATTCCTTACCCTTTTTCCAAGCAGTGGAATTAACTGACGTGAATGTACATGCAAACCAGCTGGGATTTGAAGGCTCAGTCACCACGGGCGAGATCATTGGAAAAGTTGTGTCTCCTCAAGACAAAGTTGACACCTTTGATGAAATCTTAAAGACCACGAACGGTGACAATGACACAAAGACACTGGCTGTGTATGTCGGAGAATCGGTTGAAGACTTGCTGTGCCTGCTCAAAGCAAACATAGGAATTGTAATTGGGTCGAGTTCAAGCCTGAAGAGGGTGGCTACACAGCTTGGGGTGACCTTCAAGCCTCTGTTCGCTGCCTCCATTGACAAGCAGGTAGACAATATTGGCAGTTGGACTGGACTAACTGGCACCTTATACACAGTTTCTAGTTGGTCCGAAATTAATACCTTCGTATTGGGGTGGCAGAAGAAACTGTGACAAATTTTATGTGTGACCAACAAAACTGGCTAGCCACTAAATGTGGTGTGATTCCCTGCAAAATTAGAAAAGAGTGCGCCGTACGTGATGCACTATGGAGAGACCAATAAAACTAGCCACTAAGAGCTACTATATATATGTATCAGAATAAGTTTCTCTCCACAGAAATAAATGAAATAAGTTGCTGTTTATTATTCTAGTATAATTAGCAAGAGGCTGAGGTCTCGGCCCGAGTTGAGTCCCAACTAGTATTAAAAAAAAATAAGACATAGAACTAAAACACATTTTGAACACAATATAGGAGAAATCTGGTTGTATTTCCATACACTCATCGTTTACAATACATTAGCATTCAACTTTGCAAACTACTTTAATTTCTTGACTGGAAGCTTCTAATAGATTACCTTGGTTATTAACTTTGTTATACTACCTCATTTATCAAGTCAAGTCAACACAACCTAATCATTCAAGTTATGACAAAGTTCTATGTTTTTTTTGCACTCTAAATGACTTATTCAGATCTGAATCATATCTTACTCTATAAAAAAAAGGGTTTTTGGGTTTTACAGCACCCGATGTTTAACGTTTTGGCCAATTTGGGTCCCTGACTTTCTGTTTGGACGGTCACGTACCCCGACTTTAAGTGGGCAGGCCAGTCATAGTCCCTCGGTCAGGCACCTGCCGACGTGGCGGGCTGCCCGAATTTGAGGTTTGGGAGGTGTTTCAAAACGACATAGTTGCGTGCAAAAACGATGCCGTTTTAGTGTGTAGGGAGGACATGTCAGATCCACGTGCCTTTGTGGGCTCCACATGCTACCCACCCGGGTTCTTCACCCAACCGACCCAAAACCCGATGGATGCCGAAAATCCGGGTTCTTCACCAAATTTCTAGTTTTTTGAGATTATTCAATAATTTTTACGATTTTATGTTTTTTTCTTTTTTCCTTCTTGTTTAACTATTTCTTTTTTTTCTAGAATAACATATTAACAAAAATGGCAATAACAAGCAAATTAACGAACAATCCATTGAAAATTAAAACCCCTAGACCAATACTTCCAACCAGATCCCTTACAAAATAGAATTAATCCCGAATTACCATATCATCTTCCTCAATACCCCATTAACCAGTAACGCCACCACCTAAATCAACAACACCAGAACATTCAAATCAGTTCTCGTCAAGATCAAGAACCTCCACCAGTCCAATTCTACACAAGCACAAGCCAAAAACCACCCGAAAGGCTCATTACCAGGACCTGCAACACACTGCAAAAAGAACCCAGCAACGCCATCAACAACCATCAACAAACACAATTCCACCACCACCACAAAATACAAAACACAATTCAACAAACCCAACGATTTTAGTGGAAAGAAAGAGGGAAAAGACTGCTCTTCTCACCGAACTAAGCAAACCCACAAATTAAGCAAACCCACGATTAAGCTCTGCTCACTGACCTCTTGCTCGCCCAACTGCTGCGGATGGCGACGCGAACGGCTGGAGTCGGCTGTGGCGGGAGGAGCACGTGGTCGAGGACGGCATGGCGACGGAGGCCGATGGTGGTTGCAGGCTGTCGACACTTGGCAGAGGCGAGGCGATCGAGTTCACTTCGCCAGAATCGATTTGCCTCGGCGGCGCTTTGGTTTGTGTTGGAAGGAACGGGACGTGATGCGGCCGATGGCGACTAGGGAGGAGCTGCTCAAGGTGGAGGCATGCGGGTTCGGTAGCTCACGCGGTGGTGGTTGCTTCGTCTGGTGGTTCACGCGTTTTGTTCCCAGCATTTATTTAGACATAGTATTAGATTTTCTTTAAATAGGAATTTTTAGAAATTAATTTTTGAAAAAAATAAAAAGTTAAAAATAATAAACCCAGCAAATTGAGGCATCACAATGAGGTGTATTTATTTAAATTCAAGTAAGACTTTTAGATATTAAGATTTACTTATTTTAAAAGATTTTTAAAAATAAAATTTAATTAAACAAAGAAAAAATAATTAAATAAATAATCTGTATTTATTTAAATCCAAGTAAGATTTTTAGAAATTAAGATTCACTCTTTTAAAAAGATTTTCAAAATTAAAATTTAATTAAAGAAAGAAAAAATAATTTAATAAATAATCAAACCAAAGGTGTATTTATTTAAATCCAAGTAAGATTTTTAGAAAATAAGATTCACTCATTTTAAAAATAAAATTTAATTAATGGTTTTCAGGTTCTCTGCTGCATTATCGGGCGGGTTTTCGGGTAACGGGCCGGTTTCGGGTTGGTATGGAGCTGTACTAGGCCCGAGCGGACTGTGGGGCCCACTAATCCATCGTGTCAACACACGTCATCAAAACGGTGTAGTCTCAACTCGAAACGACATCGTTTCGGCGCGGCTCAGAGAGCCTAAAATCGGGCAGCTCGCCATGTCGGCAAGTGCCTGACCGAGGGACTATAACTGGCCTGCCCACTTAAAGTCGGGATACGTAACCGTCCAAACAGAAAGTCAGGGACCCAAATTGGCCAAAACGTTAAACATGGGGTACTGTAAAACCCAAAAACCCATAAAAAAAATATAGGCGGCTAGCTTATGACTGTCCTACCGCTTGTGGATAACCATGGCTTACTTTTCAGGAATATGACCTGTGAGTATATAGAATGACCAAGACTTCAATTTAAACAACGAAATGGGACCATAAAAACAATAGCCTTACTATTCCATTAAAACAACGACTAACTATGCCGTGGTTTTAAAGTCGAGCACGAAACGTGTGAAATTCTAAAACCTAGTCATTATATCATATCACCTCCACCTTAACTTGCATTCATACGCACAAATAAGGAAAGTAAAAATTGCATAATAATAAAGTAGCTAGGCTACAAAAGTACCAACGGGTTCCATTCATGACTTGATCTGAATTAGTCTGGCCCTTTATTTTCCCTTAAAGGTGGGTTTCTCCATGAAACCAATGCTAAAGAAAAAAAAAAATGTACCAACTTGGAACTAAAATATCCCAAATGCTAACAAAGAAGACACAGGACGCATGCAACCCGCGCAAAAACTATGTGCCAAGAGATAAGATGATTTTTTTGGCATGTGCTAGTGGGTCTCATATATAATAATCAAATTGGAATATCATTTAAATGCACCTTTACTTCAACGCATCTACATATCGATGTCAACCTCCCCACAAGATTAATTAAAATCTTCTACCTGCATCACCAGCTAGCTAGCTAGTCCTTGAAAAAAATGCCTAGTCGTCGGAATCTGCTAATATCGGTAGCGTCATCGGTATCCTTAATTGCTTACCTATCGGGCCGAGCTGCTGGCGGCGAGGATAGCTTTGCTGATAGAGTGTGGAATGATTGTCGTCCGGAAGCACTTTATGCCTTGTACACCCCATTTGTGGTGTCTTTAGCTGCTGGAAACCTTGATTTCGAGAGCTATGTGCAGTATATCTTTCAGGATATTGAGTATGGCAAAACCGCAACAATAGCGTGAGTTCTTAATTTCTCTGAGCCTGGGCTCTTTGTCGGATGTCATTTTCATTGTCTGAAAGGAATGCTTACAATTGTTTTGTTTTTAGTTTTACTTTAGTTTTTGTCCTTAGCTTTAGATTATATGATTTGCAACAGCGGTCTTTATTTTTGTAAGAGTTTGTTATCTAAGCGGGGCAAACCAAAAATTATACTAAACCACAATTTTTTTTAAAAAAGAAAAATCTGATTTGACAATCTAAATTTGTTGATACTAAAAATTTTATCACACGGGTACTCGCATGTCATCCTAACCTTATTTCGGCAAGGGAAAGAAAATGTTTTTGATGCTAAAAGGAAAAAAAATGTAAAATCGCTATATTAATGTTTCGTTAAACAAATAAGAAACATGTATATATATATATGTACCTCGTGTTTTGCTTCTTGATTTGAAGAAATATTGAAAGCACTATGAGGGACGTTTAATTAGAAGAAATGTGGCTGTATCGAAACTTTTCGCTGGATTTATTAGGAGCGGATTGGCTTTGGAGTCTGCTGTTGATCCAGATGCAAAGGCCATATTTGCCATGTTCAAGAAGGGTGACGAAGATGGTGCAATTGACTCTCAGGTGAGAAATTAAACTGTCGAAATGAAATTAATCTGTTCCTATTTTTTTTTTTCTCCATTCTTAAGAAATAAGTAATATTAGAGGATATATAGGTAAGCTCCTCTGCTTGCGTCTGAAATTTTGTTTTATGATACTTCTTCCTCGCTTATACAGAAATGGTTAGATGAGCACCGACCAGGTGCAAATTATCCAATCAATGATGCCACAAAAAATTACAAGAAGTTCTTGTTAGATACAGCACATGGCAAGATTGAAGGATACGAGAAGCCTTTCACAGGACCAATAGTTTCTGTTTTCAGCTTAGCTTCTTTCATTCCTTGTTGGAAGCTGTACTACTTTATAGGCAAGCAAATTGTTGCAGCCATAGGGAACTACCAGGATAACCCTTACAAAGACTGGATTGAGGGTAATGCAGATGATACGTTAGGGGTAAGTCTCCAATTTATCATTCTTTTTGCCCCATCAACATGGACTAGTAAAAAAAAGAAAATCTTTCTGATGATGAATAAGAACGTTGATCGGTTTTTCACATTATCTAGGAAGAGATTGCAAAGATTGATGGCGTATTCAACAAGATCGCGGCATCTCTAACACGAGAAGAGCTCGGGATTGTGGAAAAAGTTTACAGGAAGGGCATGATCTGTGAAATAGAGTTCTTCCTTGCACAACCCCTCTTTCAGCATACTTCAGTTCCTTTGACAAGAGAGCTGAGCAATGCTAAGGAACAACTTTCTATGTTTTCTAGTTTTGACGGAACAGGCAGTGTTGTTGATTCCTCCGAAATTTTGGCAACCTTAGCAATCTCATCATCAGCTGATGATCAAGCTGGTCTGAAATCCACTTGGGGCCATCTCTTCGCTCAATACAATGAAGAGTATGAACTAGAAGTTGAGAACCTTAGCAGCTCCCAAAGAAGTGCGTATGGCATCTTACCTACATTTTGTCAGTTGCTTATGTATTTCCCAGTAAAAATTCTGGATTATTGAACTTGTTTTCGGCTTTCTGTATTCTGCAGAGGAGTTCAACTATGATACAGTGCTTAAAGCATTTGAGAAATTTTCAGACATTGAGAGTGCAAAGAATCTAAGGGTGACCGAATCCGGAGCACTTAAGGGTATAAAAGTTGGAGATATAAAAAAAACTGGAGAACACATAATACTTCTTCAGGATTTCATTAAATTCTTCGACAGGATTGCAAAGAGACAAAACTTGGACTCCAAAACTCATGTTATCTCAACTAGTTGGAGTACTGGTCTCATTGAAGCAGCCTTTTCCTCAGGTACACATCTTCTTCTCATAATGACTTTTTGATCAATAAAGAGAATTGTTAATTCAACGACAATTAATTTGCCTCACTACTTCTTCCAATTGGTTTTAAGCAGTGCATTTAAATGCTCTCAAAGTACACGCAAATGAGTTGGCATCAAAAGAATCAGTCACCACGGGTGGGATCAATGGCACCATAGTATCTCCCGCAATCAAAGTGGAAGTTTTGGAGGCTATTGTGAAGCGTCAGTCAAAGAAGTTGAGTGTTTATGTTGGGAAATCAGTGGAAGATTTGTTGTGTTTGCTTAAGGCCGATATAGGTATAGTAATTGGACAAAGTTCAAGCCTTAAAAGAGTGGGAACTCAGCTTGGTGTGACTTTTAAGTCGTTGATATCTGGTTCCATAATCATACAGAAAGACATTGTCAAAGGAGGAAGGCCTAATTGGACAGGCTCATCTGGAACCCTGTACACAGTTTCAAGTTGGAACGAAATTGATGCTTTTATCTTAGGATGGAAGAATCATTTCGGGTGAAGAATCTTGGATGTCATAAGACGATGAGAGTGATGGTCTATATATATACCTTTCCAGTAGAAAACAAAGTTTTTGTGCATACCGTTGATGAAAAAATATCTATTGGGAATGAATAATCTGGTGTGATTTCATTTGAGACAAGAGTTTTGAGGGAGGAAAAGGATTCCATGTATTATGTTGTTGACTAATAAAAAAAGAGCAAAAGCAATTTTGGTCCTTGTATTAGGCTTGATCTTCATAGTTAATATTCAACTTCTTTGGATTTTTTTTGGTTACTGAAGGAAAACATAATCTCCTGAATGAAATAAATTAGGACACCTACTTGGAGTCCTAGCAGCGGAAGCAAACAGGTCTTGGAGTCCAGGTCTTGATCTACCGGTCGTGAAGGATTGTCACGGTGTATCGGAGCAACCCCTGTAGTCTCCACGGCCTAAACCTCTCCTCTCTATAGCTGTGTATGTGGTATGTGTGGGTGTAACCTAGCCACCCTATGTATGTTATGTTCTTGGTATTTGTGCCATAGAACAACATGTATATATAGGAGGCAACTAGGGTTACAGGTGAGCACCCAACTTATGGGTGGACCTGGTGGGCCCCACTACCTCAAGTGGGCCTCCATACAACATAACCCAACAGTTACAACATGGAGAAAGTCATTACATCATGAAGTCCTTAAGGACTTGTGCTCCTGCAGCATCTTGTACTAGCTGGTTAATACAAAAGGTAGGGGGTGCAGTAATAGTAATCAGGGCTGAAACAGAGGCCAGGCTGTGTTTGGCGAGTATATCAGTTAAAGGGTTTTTGGTACAGATAGTACCCATATTTTGTGGTTTGAGACAATCGTGTATCTACAACTTTTCTCGAAACGTTTATGTACCTGGAGTTTTAGCGGGCAGGTCAGTCATAGGTCTCGGGCGAGGCATGCGCTGACGTGGTTTCTGCCCGGTTTTGGACTGCTGCCCGTGGCTCAAAACAACGTAGTATCACCGTGATACGACGTCGTTGTTGCCTCCATGTGTCATAAGTGGATCCCACCTATTTCTTAGAGTCTGACCCAACTTTCCATTTGGGTTTGAATGGTTAAACCGAAAAATCAAATGGCTCACATGACTTATATATATATTATTTTTTTTATTCCTTTTTTCCCTCTTTCTTCTTTCTCTGTTCTTTACTTCTTTTTCTTTTCTTTCTCCCTATTCGTCTTCTCCCCCCACTCACCCCCCCCCCCCCCCCCCCCCNCAAGGGCGGTTTTAGTTTTGTGGGGATAGAGTTCAAACGGGTCGGCTCCTCAGATCTCAACAGCTACTGGTTCAACTCCGGCGAGTCGGTGCGAGGGTGGTGGGAAGGGGGAGGAGGCGTGGTGCATGGGTCGTGCTGGTTCAACTCCGGCGATCTCTCTCTATTTTACTCATCTTCTTTCTTCTTTTCTTTTCCATTTTTTTTACTTTTGTATGAATGTGGGTCGTTGTGGGTTATTGTTCTGGTTGTGAAAAAAATTAAATGGAAGAGTTTTTTTCTTTTGGGTTTTGGTTTGTCATGGTAGTTTGATCTGATCCATTTGGGAAGGAGGAAGGTGATGGTGCAATTTTTATTCAATGTGGAATTTTGGATTTCTTTTTCAGGAAAATTGGCATATTTTTATTGAATAAAATTGTTTATTAACACAAAATTTTAAAAAAGAGATAATAGGCCATAAAAAAAATAAAAGAAAGAGAGTGAGAATTAAAAAAAAATAGAAACAAACTTGCTGTCCACAACGAAGTTTATGCAAAAAAAGAATAAATAATTGCCATTATGTCGTTTTTTATTTAATAAATGTAAAGGGGAAAAAAAGATTGGTTAAGGTTTAAATGAAACTTTAAGGTTATATTTCAGCCCCTTAAACTAAATCGGGTCGAAAGTCGGGTCAAACAGTGGGAAATGGGTGGGATCCATTTATGACACAGGTAGCAAAACGACGTCGTATCGTGGTGATACTATGTCGTTTTGAGCCACGGGCAGCAGCCCAAAATCGGGCAGAAACCACGTCAGCACATGCCCCGCCCGAGACCCGTGACTGACCTGCCCGCGAAAACTCCAAGTACATAAATGTCTCTAGAAAAGTTGTAGGTACACGATTGTCTCAAACCACAAAATATGGGTACTATCCGTACCAAAAACCCATCAGTTAATGCATATGCCTCCCGAAAAGTATGGCAGACCGTGACTTGCCATTGGCGACTAAGCAGTTCCCTAACATATTCCATGAGGGTTTTTCTTTCAAACCGTGTGGAACTGGGGTTGTTAAGAGGTGATACTACATCCTTGCATTCTAGCTCCATAGTGAGTTGAGGATAACCAAGGGTCCTCGCAATACACAGGGCGTCATAGACCGCCCAAAGTTCCGCCACGAAAGGGCTACAAGGTGGTAGGCCATGAGTGAATCCAAACAGCCATTTGGCATCAGAAGACCGGCAAACACCGCCAGCTCCTGCTCTTCCTATATTTCGGTTTACAGCTCCGTCCGTATTGATTTTTAGGCAGCCAACATCTGGGGCACCCACCCCACAAGGCTACAGTGTACCCTGGGAGCTAGGCCTGCAACACATCGACTCTGTTGCTCATGCCATATCTGAAAGCTGAAAGACAACACTTTCTCCGCCAACCGCTCAGGGTCCGCCGCAATGTCCGTTGGTTGGAACACTCGCTCATTTCAATCCTTCCAAATATGCCAGGTGCCAACCCCGAACACCAAGGGCCAAGGGCACCGGGAATGGCATACCAGGGGTTGACATAGTGCCGTCGTGACCCATTCGGCTACACCTGTACCTGCGAAAAAAGTAGACCATGCATTAGCTTCAAGTAAATGGTGCCAAACCGACAGGGCGAAAAGCAATCACGCATGGTGTGAAGGCATGTTTCTGGATGCTGGAAACATCTTGGGCATGTGGAAATATCAGATATATGCCCGTGCACCCGAGTAGCATTAGTGAGGAGTGCATCATGAGCGATCTGCCAGAGGAAAGTCTGGATCCTCGGTAGCCCTTGCCACTTCCAGACAAATTTCCACGATTCCTGAGCAGTTGTACTCAGACGATTGCAGATGAGGTCATAAGCGGACTTGGCAGTACACTCGCCGGTGCTTGTGTGCCCCAAACAACAGTGTACTCGCCATGAATTGGTACTGGTGTTGGTGACAGTGAAAGGACACCGAGAACAGACAAGGGTAAAAAATCACGGAGAGTATTAAAGTCCCACTCCCCATCAACTAAAACATAGGAGGCAACATCTGTATGAAGATGTGCTTCGGGTATTGGTTGAGTTGCTTGAGACTTCAAGTGTCACGCGGTGCGCGACGCGGGTTCGAAAATTGCGCAGAGCATTCAAGAGGAGCCCGGAATGTGCAAGAGCCGTGTAGACGCCTCTACAGAAGTGCGGAATTCTCTAGAGCTCGGGTCAAAGGTTGGGAGTTCTAGTCAAACTTGGGTTTGACCAAGTCAACTTTTGGGGATAAGGTTTGACTAGATATTTCTAGGGATATTTGTGTGGATATTTCTAGACATGTTTGGGTGGCATGTGTAGATAAGCATGGGTAGATATTTTAGGAAAATATCTAGGCTTCGTAAATATGAGTCGCTAAATCGTAGGGCTTTTTGGGGTGCAATCCTAGCCGTCCGTTGAGGAGGTGGGATTGTCTATATAAGGGGAAGGGTCCCCTCATTCATGGGTAGATGGAAACCTAGAAAAATGGAGAGTTAGGAATTGGGGAATTCTGTTGTACTTGAGCATGGGGCTCACAATTGTACAAACTCTCTCTCGAGATTAATATACTCTTTGCTTTCTCCCAATACTATTTGAGTATTCTCTAGCTAGCGCGGTAGCGAGGTTTAGGCTGACTTAGGCTTGAGTTTGGGGTTCTTGCCTAAGTGCTGCACGGGATATTATTAGGGATCCGTAGTCTCGTGACAATTGGTGGGGGAGTTTGCATTCCAAAACTCCCGGCCCGTGACAGTTGGTAGCAGAGACAATTCAATCCAACTCTGATGTCTGGGGTGGCTGCATGCCCCATTAGGCTTGGGGAGAGGGTAATGACCTCATGACAATGGTGGAGTAATGTCACAGGTGGCTGCACGCCCTGCTAGGTTGTTGGGGAGAGGGTAATGACCTCGTGACAATGACGGAGCAAGGTTTGCTAGTATGAGAATTTATGGGAAATGGCCACTGGGGAGGCCAACGGAGTATTGTTGAAGGAGAGCACGTTCCTGGGGAGGAACAACGTATCTCGAAAGGTAGCAAGAAGTCTTCTAGGGAGAGGACTGAACTGTGGAGCATAGTGCGAGTCGAGGCTTGCGTGGGTGACGCTTGTCGTTGGGGATAATGGCGACATGGTTGAAGAGGTGGGCCGAGGCATCAAGGAGCAATGATGGGGGACCTTGAGGAGCTCCAAGGGCAGATGCAAGGCATTCTCAAGGTTGTTGTGGACTCATGGAAGAAGGAGCTGGATGATTTGAGGGGCCGCCAAACCACATGTTGCTTGCTACCGTAATGGAGGAGATTCGTGCAAAAGAGTAGATGGAAGAGATCAAGGGGGATTGGTCTCTTTGCAAGAGAGAGGTTTCCATCTCGTTAGAGCTTCAATGGCGTGGGGTACGGGACCTCAATGCCATAGCCCATAGCGCATTAAGCTAGCGGCACTCGTTCGAGGGAACGAGGAGAAAGGGGAGAGCTCCAACAACAATGATGCTGAAGAGGAACCAAGGATGGGTTCGCTTCGATTGCTTGGCACGGTCAAGGCGAAGACAGGTCGAGCGTAATTGGCACTTGTACGTGGTCGCCAAGGTTGGTGGAAGGAGACCAAGGCGTTGTTTGATATGGGAGCCACGCACAACTTCATCCAAAGGTCCAAGGCACAAAGGCTTGGTATTAAACTTGGGGAAAAGTATGGATGGTTGAAGGCCGTCAATTCCGAAGCCAAGCCAATTCATAGAGTCGCACGCGGAGTTGACATAGCCATTGGGGAATGGCGTAGGAAGATCGATCCCACGATTGTCGACATAGACGAGGATCCTATTGTGCTAGGCGTGGAGTTCGTCGACACGACAAGAGCTATGCCGGTGTCGAGTGCAAATTGCATGATCTTGATGGATGGGAGCAAGTCATGCTTAGTTGGGGTGTTGCATGAAGAAAAGGCACAAGAGGCGAAGGCGATGGGTGCCATGCGACTTGTCGAGGTTGAACCAAGGAGCCTACGGGAGCACAATAGGAAGGCGATAGGAGATGTCGCCAAGACAGGAGGTGCGCCACAACGGGGCAAGGCCAAGGTACAACAAGCCGTGGGATCACAGGGGCAAAACCAACACAAGGATAAAGTGGAGGTGACCAAAGGCTTGATGGGGAGCACCAGGGGAGCTAGCGAATCCGACATGCCAATGCGGGGGCGAAGGCATAGTGTAGGCCTAAAAGTGTCTAAGAGGAGAGGGGTGAATTAGGCTTTAAACTTTTTCGGACAGTAAGATCTGGTTTTTGAGACACCAAGTCTCTACGATGCAAGATGAGAGCAAGGAGTGGGAAATAGAGTAAGGAAGGTAGAGAGAAATTGACACAGGTGTTTTAGAGTGGTTCCCCCTCACCAGGTATCTCCATTATCTAAAGGTTCTGATAACATATAGAATTTCACCTTCAGCTCACCAATAAGGTCAGGCCCAGGTCCAAGGTAAATCCTTAGGTCCAAGTCTAGCTGGGAAGACCAAGAGTCTAATTTTCCCTATAAATAGACTCCTTATGCCAAGTAGAAAGGTACACTGCTCATTTCTCTAAATTCTCTCTCTTGTCTCTTTTCTTCACAGAGAAAATCCTCCTTCTGACTTAGGCATCAGAGTGCCATCTGGGGTCACAAACCCTGGTTCTCCCCGGGTCCTACTCTTTGTTGGTCTTTGTAGGTCCTATAGGCAACCTACCTAGGTCTTACTCTCTACAGGTCCTACTCTGTTGGTCCTTGCAGGTCTTATAAGCATAATGACCTTCCAAAAGGCATCATCCATATAAAGGTAAATCTAGTATTTTTACATTGGCGCCGTCTGTGGGAAACTGAACAAAAAGCCATGGCTTCTCTACCTCGGAAGTTATCGTGGATCCCATCCCAGCGGGTCTAGAACCAACGAAACTCCGGACATCGAAGGACCTCCGGCTGATGGAGGACCTCCGACCATTGAAGGACCTCCGGCCAATGAAGGTACGACAATGATATCCTTTTTGATAGACTTGAGGAGGGGTCTACCCAAACAATCTTAAGACCTTCGTGGTGCCAAAAATATTCCTAATAACACTAGTGCAGGACCTACGTCCAATACAATCTTGGATCCTGCCGTAAATGGTGGAGCCGGAACTATCCGAGTAACTCTAGTATTGGACCTACATCTAGTACAATCTTGAATCCCATCAACGGTGGAATCGAAAAAATTCCAAGTGCCTCCAATACCGCTGATTAGCAAAGTAATAAAATAGTAACATGGGTGGAGCTTATGCAATTTAAGTAAGAAATATTAGCAGGTCTGCATAACTTATGAACCTACCATCCATTAGGGGATACTGCTGAGGTAGCACATGAAAAAAAGAGTTAGGAAAAAAGCCCAAGCACCCTCATTAAAAGGAGGAAGAGTAGGGTTCTAAATCAGCCATTCCTATCCGCCTCCCCTTCAGTGTAAATGTAAAGTATCCTGGGGGAGGTTAGGGTGTGTTGTCGAAATCGGCGTGTTATTAAAGTGTCTAAAAGGCCTTTTAATACAAGGACCTAGGACTTCTAGGTCCTAAGATCTCCACAAGGAGGCTCCCCGGTCCAAAGGACTTCAGCTCTAAGAATTCTTAGAGGAGGCATTAGCCATATCAAAATCTTATTCAAATAAGGTGATCTATGTGATAGAGTCACCTAGAGTTGAAGAGAAATAGAGATGTACAGGGTCCTTCTATAGGAAGACAAGGGGCCATGAAGGAAAGATGAGGAAATTCAATACCCAAGCATTACACCTATAGGTCCTTCACCTGTCTAACAAACGCTTGAGCGCAGAACGCCCGATCTATTGGTAAGGCTAGCGTTCAACACAACTGTCACGACCTTGGTTGTCTCATTGAAATGAGGACCTTATAAAGATAAGAAAGACGGAGGAGCTAAAGGTCACACCACACCATGAGCTTGAAAAGTTTTGCCATGTAACTTTGTAGAACTCTTCTTTCTTGTGTTAGTGGCCCGTGCAACTCAAGTATTTACTCTTATGGAGAGAAGATCTCATTTTGTAATGAAAGTAGCAGCGTCTAAGGAGATACCGCCCTGCCGAATCAGAGAGCCTACATGAAATGAAGAGGTCATCCATCTATCTTAGAAGGGCCCCTTAGGACCAACGTCCTTTAAAAGGAGCAGACAAATTCCTTTTTTATATAGAATTCTCTTCAAACAAGCTTCACATATTAATCTCCTACTCAGTAACTCGAGTTCCCTCTGCCCTTTACCTGTCCTAAACCCAAAGCCCTCAGCGACGACAGCTAAAACTTACTCCCCTTACAAAAAAAATTATCCAGAAGATGAGGTAGGTAGCGATATGCTTTTCAAGGCTTGAGATTCGACTTAATGCTTATTAATTTAGATGCATGGAGGAAGGAGTCACATATTTGGGATTTTTTGGAGGTTTCACACAAAATCTCTTAAGGTTGGTACAAAGAAAAATCCTTGAAGGCCTTCTTTGAAAGAAATCCCATCATCCAAAACTAGATAACAATGAGACCTCCTTCATAGCAAGAACTATAGAGCCACTTGATGGCACGGCGGCCTTGGAGAAGCCAATAGTCAGGACTTTCTCCAGGACAAGGACAAAGAAGTCCAGGAACTAACAAGGGAGAATACAAAAATTGGTATGTTTCATCTATTTTCGACAAAGTCAGAGATTAGTAAGGTGTTATGATAGAAAGTTTAGATCTCGACCGATCCAACGTAAGAACCAAAATTTCAAGAGGGTAAACCAACTGGTCCAAAAAAAAAAAAAGCTAAATTGGGAAGGCCCTTATCAAGGTTCTTATTTCGAAGCCTATGAACCAGGTGCTCACTCTCCTATACTTTAAACATGGACAGGTTGAAGAGGTTCCAACCACAATAAGCTGAGGCACTCCAAGTTGGCTTTGCAAAAGAGGTTAAAACCACAACAAGGATCCTTAATTGCAAAACTCTTAAATGCGGGAACCCTAAAGACCTCTCAACAAAGGACCTTAGAGGCTTTACAATGAGGAACCCCACGGTTCTTACAAATGAAGGTTCCTTAAGACCTCCCAAATGAAGGACCCTAGGAACTATGTTTTCATAATGAGTCTATGAATACCTCTAGAAAAGAGAGAAGTGTTCCACGAGGCAATTTTTATGTAGAAAATAAATTCTCTTAAATAGATGTGGTGATCAAAGGGAAGAAGAAGATTACAGAAGAAGAAGGTTGCAAAATTCAAGAGGAAAAGAGTTACTCCCTGATGTATGAGATATGGAGAATCTAAAAGTACTCCACACTCAAGGAACTGAAAGCGCCACAGGTTCTTTTCTTATATTTCATCAAATGGTCTTTTTTGTTTTTTTTTTACAAATAAAGATTATCTAAAATCATCCTTTTTATTGATTAAATATGCTCTGTAGCTTTGTTTATTGTTAAAATTTTATCAAAAGTCACATTTTTTATTGACTAAATATGCTCCGTAGCTTTGTAACTTCCGTGAGGCGGCGGTCCAACCTCCTTGAAACCAGAAGTCCTACTTCCGGAAGGCGGGGGTCCTACCTCCTTGAGACAGGAGGTCCTACCTACTTGAAACCGGAAGTCCTCATTCAGTGAGACGGGGTCCTACCCCTTGAAAACAAAAACAGAGGTCCTACCTCCTCAAAAACGGGGTCCTACCCCTAAAAAATGGAGGTCCTACCTCTTCAAAAACGGGGTCCTACCCCTCGAAAACGGAGGTCTTACCTCCTGGAAAACGGGGTCCTACCCCTCGAAAACGGGGTCATACCCCTCGAAAACGGAGGTCCTACCTCCTCGAAAACAGGGTCCTACCCCTCGAAAAAAGGGTCCTATCCCTCGAAAACAAATGTCATACCTCCTTAAAACGGAGGTCCTACATCCTCCAAAGAACCTTGAAGTCAGAGGTCCCAAAACCTCCAGAAAGGGACATAAACTGCTATCTCAAATCCAAGTACCAAAATCTCCAAAGAAACCTTAAGAATCTAAGGTACTAATCTTTTCTAACAGTAGTTTTCTCCTTAAAATCTTATGCCATGTCTTGCACAATAAGTCAAAATTTTGCCATTAAGGCAGTGACCATAAGTCCTTACTCCAAACTTCGAACAACCCGGGGGTTGCAACAAGTATTCCTTTTTAGTTTATGTTATTAACAAAATTACTTCAAGTCTCTACATATGAGAAAAATTCTTTGGTAAGGAACTCTTCTTCGGGACTTCATATACGCCTTATAAAGAGGGGAGAACTAAGAAACCCTTAGTAAGAGCTCTTGGGTGACCCATAAAAGGGAAGATGGTTGCCTTATTTAAGGAACTCCTGGGAAACTCAAAGTGAAGCTAAATAAGCTCCTCTTTAAGTTGGTGGCTAGAGTGGTGGGAAACCCTAAGAAGGATCATTAAGGACCTTGACTCAGTAGGAACATCCCACTAGAAGACCTCCTGCCATGACTCTAAAGAACTATAGGTACTTGTCAGTCAAGATGACTCTAAGGAACTATAGGTACTTGTTAGTCAAGAAACTCCTTATGAAACGGCCCCGGCTTATTGGGAGCATCTCATTAAAAGATGGTTCCAGCCATACTGCCTACGCAAGTCACAAAAGTAAGAAGGAGGGAGGCCATGCAACCAAATCTGGGCGAAAAAACAAAACAATCTAAATAAAAGATCACGTTCGGGCCCAAGAAGAAGATCACCTAGGGACAATAGAGAGGCAAAAATTCTTGTAACGAGTTAGAATGGGGGCTTCGTACAAATCCAAATGAGACTTCTTGTAGGTCCAAAGAAAGGTGCAAAAGCCAAAATGAGGTTAACATGAGCTCAACAAAGTCCTCAATTGCCTTACATAAGAACCACTAGCTTGTATAAGGGGCTTAACGGGCTTTCAAGCTTTTCACAGGCTAAGCTCTAACCTACACAAGCTTTTCATAGGCTAAGCTTGAACCTACCCTCAAATCTAATCCTAGACTTGAGTACCCAGCAAAACTAAACCAAGCCTTGCTTACAAATTGCCCCTTGAAATGAATTCACACTATAAGCAGAAAAACCAAATCAAATACCAAATCTTTTAGCTCAAGTATACACTCAGATTTTGCACAATTGCTGAGATAATCTTCCAGAGGTGTAAAGGTCCCTCTTTATAGAATCTGAGTGTGTGGGATAAGCTCCTGCAATGGCTCCTTGTACTCCAGTTGACTTCAGTTCAATAAAAGCTTCAGTTTGGTGCCGTTATGCATGTCAACTCCTTGGTTGCAAAGACTTAACAAATCTGGAAAGTTTGGACCACCTTCTGGAGTTGAGTGGGAGTTAGATGGGAACATCTTCTGCATTTCCACAAAGTCTTCCCTCTTACTTGTTCATCAATTCAAACGGCTGGAAGTGGGATTTAAATGCTTGCAGGACCACACGCAACTTGCTCAAAAAATTGATAGTGACAGCTTCGCAGATATGGTATCGGTAAAAACCATATGTCATTTATGCAAGATATGGTAGCGATAAAAACCATATGTTGTGTGTCAAAGATATGGTATCGGCAGAAACCATATTTTTCCTGTAAGCAAAAATCAACACAAGAAAAGCTAGCAACACACTTGTAATTTGTTAGTCATCAAAACTAGATAATCAACATGGTTAATCATGGTTTAACATTAAGAAGTGATTAACCCTAATTTTTGGTCAACACATAGGAGACGCACAAGAAAGCGGGAAAAGCGCAACGAGGGCGTTGAGCCAACTAGTGGGGGAGAATGTCTCGCGGTGCGCGATGCATGTTCGAGAATTGCGCGGAGCATTCAAGAGGAGTCCGGAATGTGCAAGAGCCATGTAGACGTCTCTAGACAAGTGCGGAATTCTCTAGAGCTCGGGTCAAAGATTGGGAGTTCTAGTGTAACGCCCCGAATTTTTGGTATTTAAATGTTATTATTATTGTTGGGAAAATATTTTATTCTTAGACAATATTATCAATGTTATTATTATTATTAATTCTATGTGGGAAGTAATCATTATTTCAGGATTTTAAATTGAATTTTATTTGAGTTAGTGTGTAAAACACAAGTATTGGTGTAGTTTTAACCTAAACTACGTCGTTTTTGGGAGCTCATAACATTAAACTCGAGCAAGGGTCACATTTTAACCAGGGGGTATGGCTGCGTTGACCTGAGATGCGAGGGAGACAAAACGACGTCGTTTTGCCAAGCAAAATGACGCCGTTTTATGCTCCGGCCGAACCCTAGGTTTACCCTAGGTATAAAACCCATTCTTTTCTTTCTCTCTTCTCTCTTTTCTTTTCTTTTCTACCTAATAATGGCTGCTTCCTTTCTCCCTTTCTCTCCACTTCCCTCTCATCTTTTCTTGTTTACAAATCGCCGCCGCCGTCGAGATGTGGCCGTCGTCGCCTTCCTTTTCTCTCTTTGTTTGTTCACCTTCATGTCCTGCCCACTTGAATCGCAGCCGCCGTTGCAGAAGGAAACGAGAAGGGGTCCGGTGGGCTCTGCACAAGACGAATCGGGCGTGGCTGCGAGGCCTTGACGGAGGTGTCATCGTTGCCTTCGCCATCGCATGGTGAGTTTCACCGCCCCTCTGTGTTTCCCCTTCGCTTCGTCTTTTCTTTTTGTTGTTTGGGGAGAACTAACCCGTTTTGGGTTCTTTGACTTGTGGTGGATTTGGAGGAGGCGTCGCCGGCTTCCTCGCATTCTTGGTCCGGGTTTGGCCGCTGTGGACGCAACGGCGAGGGGTGGTTTGAGGTTGATAGTCGTTGTGGAGGGACGGGCGCGACGGGCACTAGAGCCTCTCGACTCGAGCTGTGAGTGGCCGTGTTGTGGTGCCGCCATCGCTGTCTCTTGCGCAGTCGTTGCTCGGTAAGTCCCGGATCTCCCTTCCTCTTCCTTCTCTTTTGTTTTTGGGCTTTGATGTTAATCGGGCATTCATCTCTTTTGTTTGGTGTCAGGTTGTGTGTGCTGTGAAGTTGTAGGGCTGTGGTGTTGTTTGGCGGTGTAGTGTGGTTCTAGCTGGTGGTTGGGTCGCCGACAGTGGGTTGTTGAGACTCGGGCCCTGCTTTTTCCGGCCAGCGTTCGTTCATCTTCGGTAAAGAGCAGGTGCGAATCTGTCCCGTGGCTGCTCGGGCTGCCTTACTCCAGTAAGGATCCAATTTCTAGACTTGTCTCTTCTGTTTTAACGCTTGGTGGGGTTTTTTTTGTTGATTTGATTGTTGTCTTGCATCTCTACGGGTTGGATAGGCTCGGATCTGGTGCTGTTTGACAGAGTCGGTTTTGGACAGTGAGTTTCTTTTTGTTTTCTGCGTATTCTTTGGCATTTCGGGATTTTCCGGCGGAGGTGACCGGAATCCGGCGAGGCTCGGAAATTTTCCGGTGAGGCTCGGGTTGCTGTTCCGACAAGACATAGTTTCTTTTCTGGCATTTCATGGTAATTCTCGGTGTTGGCAGTTACTAGATTTTGTACATGTCATGTTGTGTAAATGTACTTAATTAATGTATTAAAATGTTATGGACTTAGTGGAAACCGGATGTGCTTTAGGCCCAATATTGTATTTTGGAGATTAGAGTTAGTACACCCTAGGCCCAATTGACTACAATCAGATTTAAGTTTAAGTACGAAACTTGGGAGTTTGAGTTGTTTGGATTTAGACCCTGATCTTTAGTAACAGGCTTAGTGTCACGGGTTTAACTCGAGATCATGTTATTAATATGCATTTACTCAATTGTCATGAATAAACTTCTTATATGAGGTGTGTATTCGTAGGACGTTATGGACATAGGAATGTTAAGGTGGAATGAGCTTCGGCTTCCGAGACATTTAATATGGCCCAGGTGAGGACTTATAAACCTTTGTATGCATTACTGCCTACAATGCTCGATTCATTGTCTTGGTATATAAAGTGGTATTAATTGTTGGTCTTGAATGCTGTATGCATGCTTGTCTGATGTGCTGATGTTGTTAATTGCAAATTGTATATATTGATGATACCTCTGATGCAGTGTGCATGATTATGTGAACTGTGTACCAGTGTGATTTAATATGCCTGTCGAGCATGACTTGTGTTGCGTGTTAAATAACGTGATAAATGGTTTTTGTGGTTTGTGTGGTGGACTGTGGGCGGGAGGCCCGGATTTGAGATTAAGATGTTAAATCCACACAACCATGTTTGAAATAACGTATGGTACAATTCCTAAAGGATAATTGAGAATAAAATATTATAATAATTCTACTGTGGGGCTGTTGACCGGTTGGTTCGAGCGGGAAGTAATACCCCTCGGGATGGCATGTGGGTTTACATGTGGGCCTGTGATGGCCGGTTCTACCTCCCTCCTTCTACCTCCCCCTTTCTACCTCCCTCTTTCTCTCTGTCTATCTCTCTCTCTGTGGATATGTTTGGGCTTCGTGCCTGGTTTATTTGGGCTTATGCCTGGTTGTCTCATGAGACGGGACCGAGCTCGACGCACATAGTAGAGGGCCCTAATAAAATATTTAAACCTAATAACAAAGATAATAATATAAGTAATGACAAGTGATGGTTTGTAGTCTGATGATGTCTTACTCTGCGTATTTTGGTTGTTGTTGTTTGATGCCGGTGTACTTGTAGTTGATTTGTGATTGTATATTATTGGTTTATTTGTCTGCGGTGAGACAGTGGTTGGTCTCACCCCCTCACAGTCTTTTTCAGGTTAACTGCTCAATGAGCAATGATGCATATCAGCAGGTGGCGGTGCTTTCCTCTCCTCGGGTCGGATCCATAGAGTTCACTGCATACATGTTAACATATGTATAGTCTTCCGCTGCATACTCGTTGTTGTGTAATTTGTTGTATAATTGTTTATTGATTATGATGTTGATATTGTATCCCGGCTAGAAGGGCATTTTGGTCAATCTATAATTAATTTATAACTTATATTAATAAATTGGGACACGGGCGTTTCAGTTGGTAGCAGAGCAGGCTGTAGATCTTTGGGATTGTGTTGATATATTTTGTGATCTTATATACATAAGTCTGCTCCTTTTGGGTCGTCTATTGCATTGTCATATACATTCATATAGTGCGTCGTACTATGGATCCGGTGGAGGACACGCACCTGCTGAGGGTCGGAGTGACCCGGTATTGTTGTTGAAATGTTATGTTTATCTTTACAGCTTGGCTGTAAGCAAAGTTTAATTTGTGGTATATCCACTGTTTTGTCAGAGTCGGTGTAGACTCTTGACTCGTTGCTTATATTTCTTGTCTGTATGGAACTGGCCAAAACAAGTAAGAACCATCGGTTTTGCTTTTGGATGATACATCTGTCGAGAGATGATTTGATGTGATTCTTGTGGATAAGATTCTTGTGATCTTGGGGATCATGTTATTTGTGGTCTGATTATCTGACATTGAGGTTTTGAATGTACTTGAGAAATTATTTATGGATTTAATCTTATTCGGAGTTCGAGCTGATAATTGTTGATTAAATTTGAGTTTGATTTAATGGTATATTTGGAGAGTTATCTGTCAATTATGCTTAAAGGGGGTTGATCTAGTTGTATATCCGGGGGAAACTCTTTTGATGATACTTGAGGTACTTAATTTGATGAGTTTGGGGATATTAATGGTGATTGTGATAAAAAGGGTTTGATCATGAATTTCTGTTGAGGTTATAGTCCTTGTGTTGGAAGGAGGATGCTAGTAGTATGTTCATATTGGGGTTTGATTTTGAGGTGATCTCGGGAATTGTGAATTCAATTGTTAAGATATTAATTATATGTTGAGAGATACAGTGATATTTTTAATTTCTTCGTCAGAAAAACTTTGGTGTTTGTGCTAGGAATGATTTGAGGAATAGATTCATGAGCATGAGTTATGAAAAGGTTTTTGGGTCTTGAGGGATGATAAATTTTAATATTTCGGTAATGATCGGGTTTTAGTACTTAAGGTATGATAAGGGACATATACACGAGTTGGGTTGAATCAGTGCGTGATAAAGGAAATAACTTGAGGTTCAGATCATGAAAGTGATTATGGATTTTTGGTCTTGAGGTATTTACAGTGGGGGTGATGATCTTGTTTCTTAGGTTACGATTTTGGCTTCTATTAGTTGAGGATCTGTTTAGTGGATTAAAGGATTGGATATAAATGGTTGAGTGATGATAAATGAAGTAGTTTATGGATTTTGCTATTGATAATGTTCATGATGATTGGATATAAATTTTTGGGTTAGTGCTTTGATCTTATGCTTTTGATCATGTTTGGCTAAGTCGATGTTTGACTTGGTATTTTGGAGTTCTTGCTTAGAAATGTGATTGATGGTCATGATGGTTCTACTTGGTAGTTTTGGCCGACGGTATTTTGATACCGGGTGACACCTGTTGTGCTAGTTAAACACTGGTTCTTGACTTATCTATAAATTTTGAGGACGAAATTTTGTTAAGTGGGGTAGAACTGTAACGCCCCGAATTTTCGGTATTTAATTTCTACGAATTTTTTTGGAATTTTTAAATTTTTATTTCCAATTTTACCCTCACGAAACATCTAGGTATTTATGGTTGGGAAAATATTTTATTCTTAGACAATATTATCAATGTTATTATTATTATTAATTCTATGTGGGAAGTAATCATTATTTCAGGATTTTAAATTGAATTTTATTTGAGTTAGTGTGTAAAACACAAGTATTGGTGTAGTTTTAACCAAAACTACGTCGTTGAGGGGGATAAAAAGCATCACGTCCCGAGTTCGAATCCCTAGTGCTGCAGCACGGTAAATGATTAAACCCAAGAGGTGTGGGCTGAGGGATGTGATGTAACAATACCTGAATATGGTGGGTCCCTCGGGGAGAGGGCCTTCACATCTAGTCAAACTTGGGTTTGACCAATCAACCTTTGGGGATAAGGTTTGACTAGATATTTCTAGGGATATTTGTGTGGATATTTCTAGACATGTTTGGGTGGCTAGTGTAGATAAGCATGGGTAGATATTTTAGGAAAATATCTAGGCTTTGTAAATATCAGCCGTTAGATCGTAGGCCTTTTTGGGTACAATCCTAGCCATCCGTTGAGGAGGGGAGATTGTCTATAAAAGGGGAAGGGTCCCCTCATTTATTGGTAGATGGAAACCTATGAAAATGGAGAGTTAGGAATTGGAGAATTCCGTTGTACTTGAGCATGGGGCTCACAATTGTACAAACTCTCTCTCAGGATTAATATACTTTTTTCTTTCCTCCAATACTATTCGAGTATTCTCTAGTTAGTGTGGTAGCAGGATTTAGGCTGACTTAGGCTTGAGTTTAGGGTTCTTGCCTAAGTGCCGGACGGGCTATTGTTGGGGATTCATTGTCTCGTGACAATTGGTGGCGGAGTTTGCATTCCAAAACTCCTGACCAGTGACATCAAGTCACCCAGCCCGCTTAACCAATTGTTAGTCCAGAATCGACATTAGATCCATCTCCCACTATCCAGGATGCTCCTTTCTAGACTGTAGGCCATGCCTTATAGATGCCCCTCCACACATGGGAGCATCGCCTTCCTGAGACCATCTTAGGTAGGAATCCCTTGTCGGTACCATACTTCGATTTCAATTGCCTCACCCAAAGTAGAATGGGATTAGTGAGGAATTTACATGCGAGTTTAACTAGGAACGCTTCATTTGCTTGCCGCATGCTCCGGAGTCCAACGTGCTTTATGTTCGCATACAGTTGATCAGTTGACCAGGAAGGGTTTCCTTTGTTTATCAGTGGATCCCTATAGGAACTTCCGTGACTTTCTGTCTGCCTCATCACAGATTGACACTGGAATTGAGAGCATCTATATGGAGTGCGTCGGTATTGCCTGCAAAACCGATTGGGTAAGCGTTAGTCTGCCTGCAAAAAATAGTGTATTCACTTGCCAACCTTGAAGACGCTCATCAAACCATTTTGATAAACGGATCAACCCATTATGCCACGTCTTATTGTTTAAGTGTGACACATCGATGGTTGGGAGCTTGGATAAACCGTGTAGCCCACTCCCGATGAAAATTTGGACCAAAGAAATATGATTGAATTAAGCAAACAAACTTATCTTCTGTATACAAACGGATTCCTGAAACAAAACCTAACCATAACAATAGAAAATTGAGTAAATAAACATTACCAGATCCGGGTCACCGGGTTCACCCAATACCAATAAGGCTCATCTGCCGATATTTCAAGCTAAATCATTGAAGCATGGCATCAAGCAAATCCAGGTCAACCCGCTTATTAAAATTCATTATTTTTGTGGAATATAGGGACCAATGAAACGCCCCGACTCGTATTTACCGTACACAGTAAACATGTGCCGGAACTGTAACGACAGTAAATATAACAAGTAACTCAGCCCAATGGCCTAAAGAAAATATCAATGAGTAATTCCAAGAAACCGGCCCATTGGCCCAATGTCACAACATAAACATAAAAAACCTGGCCCATCGGCCCAACATCAAAACATGTCACCCAAACTCCGGAAACATCAACAATAACGCAACCGGCCCAATGGCCCAACAATAGCAATAAACAGCACAGCGAAAGACTTAACAACTCACAAAGACACTGTATGCAACCCAGGATGCAACTAATGGATCCGAGTCCTGTCCAAGGGATGACGCCGCAGCCTGTCTGGAATGCAATATACCTGAACCACAAATAACTCAACCTACGGGATGAAAGCCCGCAGGTGAGGGGTAAGTCCGAAGTGCCCACCGGGTAAAACCCATAAGCAAAAATACATATACAACAACCGTAAATTCCCAAGTCACATCACCAACAATTAACAAAGGTTCTCACGAACCTTAAATGACACACATGTGATTCTAGACACGCTATTCCAATTTTATTATCAGGGCCCCTATCACAAGTTAAATGGTGGCCGTCGCCTAGTAGTCAAGCTAGCTAGCCCGTGGACCCCGCCCTGGTACCTCCACGTATAACTGGCACAGACAGGGAGCAGACCCCAAGCACACTCTCCCCCAGCACCACAAAAATAAGACTACCATCTGGCTGTTCCAACATTTAACTGTGACTTACTAGATGTCTAAGTGTATTCAATTTTATTATTTCCTTTTTCCTCGACTAGTTACTACATTTCTATCATCCGACCATTATCTCATTATCCCGAGCAGGCTCGCAGCCTCTCCACTCGTCTGGATAATAATCAATACCAAAGTGTCATCACATAATAGTACCCCCGGTACTCAACTCACACAATTCTACAGTCAACAACAGCAATAGTCTTACTTATATCCACAATTCCAACATCATCAATAATATCAACAGCAACAATAGTTTCAACAACATCAACGACAACAATTATCAACTTAATTCATCACACAACAACCATACACAACCACAAAGTTTCATACCAGCAAATATCGCATATAGTAAACAAACAGCAACTTGATATCACGGGAAGTATATTAATATTTACTTAACCTCACCTTAGCCGATTATCAGGTTTAGAAATCCTCAAAAGGTTCCAAAGTCGGTTCCACAGGGTCTGCTCAATATCATAACCTATACAACAAAACAACATGCTCACATAAATGCACATAATTGGTATGCTATGATGCCATAAATTATAAATTAAACCCCCCCTTCGGTTATACGTTATCATCTCCATAAGATTATTTTACTTGCCAAAATATAATTACCTAATATTATATATATTTTTTAAAAAAGTTTTTATTATATATACTTAGTGTAATTTTCTCCAGAATATACAATACCGTATTTATTTCCAGAACTTTTTCATAGGATATATACCCTTTTTCATAAAATTATTTACTCTTAAAATAATTTTTCAAAGGATATTCATATAGAAATTACATTTTCTCAAAATAATATGTCAATGTAATCATTTTATTATATTACTATTATTATTTTCTTCTTCTCTTTTTTTTAGTAAAACATATCCATATACTACAAATATATTATTATTATATATATATATATATATATATCTCCCAAAATACTATAACTCATACTTGCCATATTATTATTAAAATAACCATAATATAATTACCTTAGTTTCCCAAAATAACATGTCTAAGTAATTATTTTCTAGATATATCAAATGAATAATTATCTCAGGTCAAATTAATTATTCTGCCTATTTACAATTTATAAAACCATTATTTTTTTTCAGTAAATATATTTTACATTTATATAAATATTTTCTTTTCTTTTTTTTTTAAATAACGGACTGGGCTTATGAATAGTGCCAGGCCTGCACAGCACCAGGCCTGCACAGCACCAGGCCCAGGCGCAGGCCCGCGTGGCCAAGCCCAACCAACCAAGAGCCCAAGTGTTAGAACCTATGTCTTCATGGTTCATGAACAATAGACTTAAGCTAGAGGGGGGGGTGAATAGCTTATGACCGAAAATTAAAAACTTTGCAGGAGATGAAGTGCGGAATTGAAAGAATGAAGGACACAAAGATTTTTATACTGGTTCACACACAACTAACTTGTGGCTAATCCAGTCCTTCAAGATACACTTGAAGAGTTCACTATCTACCGTTAAGCTTCCGGGTGCTTAACAAACCGTTTACAGCCTAGGAATTCTAATCACAAGAATCCTACACACTTGCTTGAAGATACCTCACTTCAAGACTTCTCTCAAGGAAAGAAAATCACTCTT